>PVJI01013102.1:0-17210 GCA_004026765.1 Micronycteris hirsuta | reverse complement strand
GTAAAAAATAAGTATCTAACTATAAATAATTAGCCCTGGTTGATGTGGTTCAATGGATTGAGTGCCAGCCTGTGAACCAAAGGGTCACAGGTTTGATTCCCAGTTAGGCCACACACGTGGGTTGCTGGCCAGGTCCCCAGTTGGGAGCGTGTGAGAGGCAAACACACATTGATATTTTTCTCCCTTTCTTTCTCCCTCCCTTCCCCTCTCTCTAAAAATAAATAAAATCTTTAAAAGTATAAATAAATAAATAATCAAATTTAAAAAATTAAAATGAAAGATATATTTCTGAATGTTCGGACCCAAAATGTGGGTGTCCATTATACACAGGTGTGCATTTTACATCACAAAATATGGTACTTTACTACTGATCTGAGATTCCCAGCATACTGTGCCACAGACTCCAGAGTGACCAGGGAGGCTGTGATGACAGTGCAGCCTGGCACCTGTTCCTTGGTGCAGGACAAAGCCTGGAGTAACATTTTGTTCTGTTCATCTGAGAGCCACCGCGCCTGTCCCCAAACTGGCCTAGTGGAATATCACTCGGTTGGGAGTCGCTGCGCCTTGTCTGCTTGGTCAGCCTTAAAGAGGACAGAGATGGACATTTCTTGGGCTCCATTCACACTATAATTCCCTCTTTTTCCAGGACAAACAGATTCTGATAGCAGGGACAAGCTGACCCAACATGAAATGCATCTGCCTTTCTTCGTTCCTGAGAAAGGGGCTTTCCATGGAAGAATGCAGCCTCTTGCAGGTTTCTTCTAGCACAAATTTGTCCATTCCCATGTGAAGAACTGCCTTGGAGGTCATCTAACCCCCTTCTCAGGTGGGCTGGATGCCCTTGTGCCTACAGAATTTCTACCTCTTGTCTTGGAGGTTTTCAGTATCCTACCACTGCCCCACAGGGCACAGTTCTGCCCCATGAAACTCTAGCTCACTCTAGTAATTTAGACCCCACCCCATACTTCATCCCCTTACAGTAAGCCTTTTTTCTCACTCTGTATCTCACAGGTAACCCACATAATGTCACTATACATTCTGCTATGCTACAGAGGCCACCTTCCAGGATGCACACTTTCCTCATCTGTGAAGTGCTTATAATTTTATAACTTGAATGCTATCTGTCTTACTTCTTGGAGATTTCAGCATAGAGATAATCCTTCTAACATCTGCTTGGCTCCACATATCTCACTGCCCTTGTAATCATACCCTAGAACTTGTTATGTCTAAAGTCTGCAAACCCTGAAATATCCCACTCTGACTACCACCTCCTAACTTTCCAAGTTACTCCCTGAAACCAAAACTTCTGTACCCCTACCTCTACTTCCAACCCACATCTTACTACCTCCCTCTCCTGATGACTTCTCCTCCCTCCCTAGCAAGCTAGCTTAAACTCTGGTCAATCATTATCAGGAGTCTCCTGCATATTTTCTTAACTCTCTCATCTCCCAGTCTCCTCATCACATCTGCTTAGTAAAATAAGAACCCTGGAGAAACCCAATTCTCTTTCTCTATGCTACAGCAATGCAACTAAACATGGCTAGGGGAAAACCCAGAACCACGCTGAATGTCCTCACTTTAATAATTCTAACTTTTTCTCGGTCTAAGTCATTCTTCCAAGTTAGTATTTCTTACCTCTCTTCTCTCTTTAGTCCTCCCTATTACCTCCCCATTCCATCCTACTTCACCATGAAAGTGGATGTAGAAACTCTCACCGCTGCCAACTTCTGCCACCATATTTACTAATGCCCTACTCTACTCCCTAGTTATTACTATATATGAACTTATTGTGTCTGCCTAAATAAATCCTGCACTTGAGTGCTGGATCTTATTATCTCCAGGGCATCACTTCAGCTAGTCTCTTCTTTTCCCAACATCATCAGTTTTTATTATTCTCATCATCATACAGCATGCAGTTATTTCTTTCATCTTCAAGACAAATAAACTCCTCTTGACCCCATTTCCTATACCAGATGCTACAACTTTCCTCTGCATTACCTTGTAACAAAATTTCAGAAGAATTATCAATATGTTCTCCGGTTCCTCTCCTATACTGTATTAGGTTCACTTTGTTCTCAGAACACCACCTACTAGCCTGACCTTTTTTTCCTCTCAGTGGTCTTTACTGGTTCTTCCACTCCTACCTGACCTATTTAAGTTAGACTTTATTCTTTTTTTCTTCTGTGTCTATGTTTATTCCATGGCCTGGGTGTCATGGGGATTTCATCCCAGCCGAAACCCATGGGTGACCGTAACCCGATGCATGAAAGAATCTCACACTGAGACACTCGGGGAGAAGGAGTCCGGGGCCACAGGACCAATTCCTATATCTCAGGAAAAGGGCCACGAGCGTGGCTTAGCTGGGTTTTTATTAGGAAGCTCAGGACACAGCAAAATGGGAATGGCTATTCATTAGCTATGCAAGGGGTTCCGGGCAACAATTAGCATAATCCCTTGGCTCTGGGGGAAGGGTCCCAGCAAGTTAACAAGTCCTAGAAAGTAAGTTAATCCAATTTCCCTTCAAAGAATTCTTTTTTCCACGAGCATGATTTTTACGCCGGCCCACACGGGAGTGTTGATTCTCATGGAGCCAGGCTCGAGACGCTGAAATTCCCGGGGGTTACGTTTTTATCATGCGGATGAAAAGAATTCCTGTCACACCTGGGTGATGTTATTCTGTCTTGTATTTTTATATGCCATCTGTATCAGTTATCGATTTTTGTATCTTTGCTACAAATTTATTCTTCATTGCCCACTAGGCAAAAATGGAGTTGGGCCCTTAAAATATTCTTCCTTTCACTCTGGCATGATGTTAAGTTTTGTCAGTAGAAGGAGATGGAGAGAATTTGTGGGAACAAGCAGATTTCCTTTCTGGTTCTCCTCTGCTTTCTGCAGGTGGGTGACTTCTCCCGGACTGACTCTTCCAATACTTGCTGGCCAGCAACACCCTCACTCATTCTCCCTGCCACCTCCCAGCAGATTTGTCATGGAGTGACTCTTCTGAGACACCTCTCCTTTCTCAATACCTAGAGAGATATTTTCAATAAGTTCCAGTGGTGCAGTGCCACAGGGACTCCCAGCACCAGGAGGCCATAGCCATACTCCTCCAATGGGGTGTAGAACCATGCTGGGCAGATGGAAGAGGAGACTCTTCTTGGTCCCACTTTCTATGCCTGAGGGTAGTGGCTACTCCTTAGATCTGCTATTATATTCTTTGAAGTTCTCTTTTTTGTAGCCCATGCCTTGTTGCTCCAATTCTCTGTTGTAGTTAATAATTGTTAACATAAATTTTTCCTGTTCAAATTACTGTATGGTTCCTAATTCCTGATTGCACCTTGATCTATATGCCATCATTTGCCAACAACTCCAAAATTTATATCAAAGACTCAGACAATGCTCTTGAACTCCAGCTGCCTCTCTGATATATCCATTTGGATGCCTACTAGACATCTCAAATGTAGCATGATCATGAGGAATCTCATGATCCACCCTTTAAAAGAAACTACCCAGTTTTTATCTTAATATATGACCATCCCATTCCTAAAGCTGATTAAGCCAACCAAACACCTCAGGCATATCTTTATCTCCTCTCATTTTCTATTCTTTTATCCAACCTGTCAGGAAATTCCTATTGACTTTACTTTTAAAATACAGCCAGAATCTAACCACTAAGTACAATCTTCAATTTAACCATTCTGTGCTGAGCACCATCTTATCACACATGGATTACTGCAGAACATCTTGATTGGTCTTCCTGCTTCTACCCTTCCTCTTGTACATTCACTTCATAATGCAGTAGCCAGAGCAATCCTGATAAAAATAAGGCACCATTGGTAATTTTTTTATTGTTGTTCAATTACATTGGTCCCAGATTTTTCCACATCCTCTCCCTACACTGCCCATTCCCTACCTCAGTCCCACAGTCAATCAGCACCCTGTGGCCCCTGCTTAGGGTCCTTTTTTACATGTTCCTTATTTACCCCTTCGCTTCCTTCCCACGTTATCCTGCTCTCCCCTTCCTTCCCATCACTGTGGTTTGTTCCTTAGTTCTGTGTCTCTGGTTCTATTTAGCTTCTTTGTTTGTTTTGTTCATTAGGCTCCACTCATAGGTGATATCATATGGTATTTGCCTTTCACTGCCTGCCTTATTTCACTTAGCATAATACTCTCCAGTTCCATCCATGCAGTCACAAAGGACAGGAGTTCCTTCTTTCTGCTACATAGTATTCCATTGTGTAAATGTACCACAGTTTTTTGATCCACTCACTTACTGATGGGCACTTAGGCTGTTTCCAGTACTTGGCTATTGTAAATAATGCTGATATGAGCATTGGGGTACATACATTCTTTTGAATTGGTATTTCAGGATTCTTCAGTGATTCCCAGCTGTGGGATCACTGGATCAAAAGGGAGTTCCATCTTTAGTTTTTTTTATGAAATTCCTTGCTGTTTTCCACAGTTGCTCCACCAGTCTGCATTCCAATCAACAATGTACAGGGGTTCCCTTTTCTCCACCACCTCACCAGTACTTGTTTGTGGATTTGTTGATGATGGCCATTCTGACTGGTGTGAAGTGGCATCTCATTGTGGTTTTAATTTGCATCTCTCTGATGGCTTGTGATGTTGAGCATTTTTTAATGTGTATCTGGGCCCTCTGTATGTTCTTTTTGGGAAAGTGTCTGTTCAGGTCCTTTGTCCAATATTTCATTGGATTGTTTGGCTTCCTGATGTGGAGTCATGTGAGTTCTTCATATATTTTGGGGTCAAGCCCTCATCTGAGATATCATTGGCATATATTCTCCCACACAATTAGTCCCCTTTTTGTTTGGTTGATGTTTTCTCTAGCCATGAAGATGTATTTTTATTTGATGTAGTTCCATTTCTTTATTCTTTCTCTTATGTCTCTTGCCCTAAGGGAAGTATTGGTGAAAATATTGCTGCATGGAATACCTGAAATTTTCCTGTCTATGTTCTCCTCTAGGATTTTTATGTTGTCAAGACTTATATTTAAAGCTGTTATCCATCTTGAATTATTTTTGTGTATGTTGTAATTTGGTGGTTGAGTTTCATTTTTTGCATGTAGCTGTCCAGATCTCCAGCACCATTTATTGAAGAGACTATGTTTACTCCATTTTATACTCCTGCCCCCTTTGTCAAATATTAATTGACCACAGTCACATGGGTTTATTTCTGGGCTTTCTATTCTGTTCCATTGTTCTATGTGTCTGTTCTTCTGCTGGTACTGCACCGTTTTGATTACCATGGACCTGTATTATAGTTTTATGTCAGGTACAGTGATCCCTCCTATTTTGTTCTTTTTTCTCAAAATTGCTGAGGCTATTCAGGATGGTTTAAGGTTCCATATAAATTTTTGAAATGTTTGTTCTATGAATTATGTCATTGGTATTTTAATAGGGATTGCATTGAATGTATACATTGCTTTTGGTTGTATGGACATTTTGATGATGTTAATTCTTCCAATCCATGAACACAGTATGTGCATCCATATGTGTGTCTTTATTTTTGTCTTCCTTAATTTCTTTCTACAGTGTTGTGTGGTTTTCTGAATACAGGTCTTTTACCTCCTTTATTAGGTTTACTCCTAGGTACTTTATTTTTCTTGTTGCTATATCAAATGGGATTTTTTACCTTATTTGTTTTTCTGATATTTCATTGTTTGTATATCAATAAAATGCCTTTGATTTCTGAATATTGACTTTGTATCCCACTGCTTTGCCAAAGTCGCTTAATTAGGTTGAGTAGTTTTTTGAGGAGTCTATAGGGTTTTCTATGTACATTATCATATCTTCTGCAAACAATGACAGTTTTTCTTCTTACTTTCCAATTTGGATACCTTTTATTTCTTTTCCTTGTCTAGTCACTGTTGTTAGAACTTCCAATTCTATATTGAATAGAAGTGGTAAGAGCAAACACTCTTGTCTTTTTCCTGATCTTAGTGGGAAAGCTTTTAGTTTTTGCCCATTGAGTATGATGTTGGCTGTAGGTTTCTCATATATGGCCTTTATTATGTTGAGGTATGCTCCCTCTGTTCCTACTTTGCTGAGTGTTTTTATCATAAATGGGTGCTGTACTTTATCAATGCTTTTTCTGCATCTATTGCAGAAAAATAACAGTCATGTAATTTTTGTCTTTCCTTTTGTTTATGTGATGTGTTGTATGCTAGACGCGAGTAACTCAAATAACAGAGACTTCAAGGCTAAAAAGGTGGAATTTATTGGCCAAGTTTTACCTGCGCAGGGGCGAACTCTCAGGATGTCTCTGGAGACACCGTACCCACAAGGGCTGCAGACGAGAGTCGCGCCTAACGCTTAGAGCTAGGTCCTTATATAGGGAAATTGGCGCGCGCGCGCGCGGGAAAGAGCAAGCAAGCATTTGAACAAAAGCAGAGTTGGCGGTTAGCTATTGGCTACAGAGTTGGCACGCGGGGGAAGGGTGGAGTATACAACAGTTATGCTTGCCTAGGCGGGAAATTCCAAAGCTAAACAGTCCATAATCAGCACATAGCAGGAATTCCACTCCTCCTCCAAGGGGAGGTGGGTACCCCCTATCTTCTCGGGGCAGAAGCTTCAGGGGAAGGGGCCGTTGCCCTAGTTACGGCTCCTTGTTCTTGCTGGCCCGAGTCTGGTGGCCTGCTGTTGACCCTTGTCAAACTTGCGGGTCCTAACATGATGTATTATGTTTATTGATTTGTGAATATTGTACCATCCTTGCACCCCTGAGATGAATCCCTCTTGATAATGGTGTATGTTCTTTTTAATGTATTGCTGGATGCGGTTTGCCAATATTTTGTTGAGGATTTTGTTGTCTGTTTATGTCTTCTAAATGGATTCCTCCATTAGGTATTATGAAGTGACTTTCTTTGTCTCCTTTTATGAGCTTTCCTTTCAAGTCTATTTTGTCTTATATAAGTATTGCTACCCTGGCTTTCTTTTCCTGTCCATTTGCTTAGAATATTTTCTTACAACCCTTCATTTTCAGTCTGTGTAGGTCTTTTGTTCTGAGGTGGGTCTCTTGTAGAAAGCATATGTGTGGGTCAGGTTTTCGTATTCATTCAGCTACTCTATTCCTTTTGATTGGAGAATTTAGCCCATTTACATTTAAGGTTATTATTGATAGGTAGTTATTCATTGCCATTTTTCTCTTTATAGCTGAGTTCCTCTCTCTGTCACTCTTTTCCCTCATCTCTTAAAGCAGTCCCTTTAGCGTGTCTTGCATGCTGGTTTGGTGGAGGTGTATTTTTTCAGCCTTCTTTTGTCTGGGAAATTCCTTATTTCATCTTCCATTTTAAATTGCAGCCTTTCTTGGTTGAGTCGTCTTATGTCACGAATTCTGGCCTGCAGAATTCATATGCCATAGCAGGTGTGTAAATAAATTCACACAGTATATACTGGACTAGAAAATCCGGGACCATGCAACCCCTCTCCAATCATGGCTAGAGAGAGAGGCCATGAGCTATGCCCCAGTCAGCTTTTATTGCTGTTTCTTTGGCACATTACATCAGAATGGTCTTCATTAAGTATGCATAGATTGTAGATTTACATTAGGTGATAGACGCCCAAGGCAGCACATCAAAAGGATAGATATGCAAATAGAAAGACAATAGGCTTCCAGCGGAACTCGAAAGGAATAACAATGTGGGTCTAAGGAAGCTAAGCATGCATTAGCATAAGTTCTTTTGATGGGGGTGGGGTGGAGGGGGAGAGAGATTTTTAGCAAGAGCAAGACTTAACTCTAGGAAATATGCCATCCTGATTTACCCACAGGAAATTCCACTGTCACACACATGGGGCCTGCTTGCAATCCCATGTTCCACGGGAGTCTTTTCTCTCTTATACGTGAAACATTAAGGCTACATTTCCCATGGTGAGATGCATGAATTCCCTTTAGTCTTAGCTGCAGGTCTTTGCTTTTCATTACTTAGAATATTTCTTGCCATTCCCTCCTGGCCTGTAGTGTTTCTGTTGAGAAATCAGCTGCTAGCCTTATTGGAGCTCTCTTGTATATTGTTATTTGTTTCTCCCATACCACCTTTAAGACTCTTTGTCATTAATTTTTGGGATTTTAATTATGATGTCTTGGGGTAGTCCTCTTTGGGTTCATCTTGATTGGGAACCTCTGTGCTTCCTGAAGTTGCATGTCTTTTCCTTTTACCTAGTTAGGGAAGTTTTCCATCATTAGTTTTTCAAGCAGGTTTTTTATCCTTGCTTCTTTTCTTCTCCTAGTATTCCTGTGATGCGAATGTTGTTACGTTTCATGTTGTCCTGAAGTTCCCTTATGTTATCCTCATTCTCTATGAGTCTTTTTTCATCTTGGTGCCCTGCGTGTGTGTTTCTTTTACCTTATCTTCCAGCTGGCTGATTTGGTCCTCTGACTCATCCATCCTGCATTTAATCCCTTCTAGTGTATTTTTTTCAGATATTGTATTCTTCATTTCCTCCTAGTTCTTTTTTATATATTTTATTTCATTTTTCATGCTGTTATAGTTCCCACTCAGTTCCTTGTAGTTTTCGCTGAGGTACTTGAGCATCCTTGTAACCATTTTTTAAAATTTCTATGTCTGATAAATTTCTTGCCAGAATTTAATATTCCTTTTTTCTGGGGATTCCTCCGTTACCTTTGATTTGGGGTTTTTTCTTTTTCACCCCATTTTAGGTTACACTTTTTGTTTGTTTCTGCATATCAGGATGTTGTTTTGCCTTCCTATCTTTGTGTGGTGGACTTCTGTGTTAGGAGTTCTATAGAACTCAGTGGTGAATTCTCATTGATCTCTTTATTTGGATGCTCTAGGGTTACCCTTTATTCAGTTTGTGTGGGCTCTCTTGTTGTTTGGGCTGTGCTTGTTGTTGGCTCATCATTGGTGGATTCTCCCTTCCTGCTGGCTTACTGGTAGTCACAGCTCCTATCATGTCTTATATGCTGCTGTAGAGGTGTTGGTTGACAAAGCAATAGGATCAGAAAACCAAACCCATGCCAGCAGAAACCCCCCTCCACCACATTAGCAATATTAACTGCAATTGAGCAAAGATTAATAAAGGTGGAGAGAGATTAAGAATATTGTACAAAAGAATAAAGTGAATATGAGATGTCTATAGAAAATAAAAATTATTTTCAGAGGATGAAGGGAGAAAACTAGTATGAGTATAAAGCCAAAGCTAAGAAAGGGGGTGAAAGTAAAATAAAATTCCTAACTCAACTGATGAAGGGCAGTGGGAAGGCAAAATGGAGTAAGGCAGGGGGAGAGTATCCTATTGGATTCAAGTGCAAAGACATAGTGAACAAATAGGAATTCCATTGGAGAAGAACAGCAATAACCATGGTATCCTCACCAAACTAGACACAATGTATAAAAGTGGAAAGGAAATAAGACTATTATAAGAGGGGGGAAAAGAATGTGAACTTACTCAAGGAAGGAATAATTCTTTTGTGAGGATAGATGGTGGAGAAATAGTAAGAGTAAGGAATGGGAACATGGCATAGTGTCGGAGAAAATAAAGTTTACAACAACAATAAGAATGACCAGGAAGATGGATAAATGGAGTAAGACCATGGAAGGGTGATAGGTGGGATTTTGAATAACAACATTAAATATGTATAATACATATTTTTTATATAATCTGAACAAAAATTGTTTTATCTGAATAAAACATATACATGTACATTTATATATAATCTGAATAAAAAGAATAAAAAAGATCAAGTAGTGAGTTAGTTGGAATACAAATGAAAGGAGAAATATTGAAAGGCTATATAAAAGGGGAAAAAAAGGAGAAATAAAGAAAGAAAACACAAAAGTTCTGAGGAAGAGCAAGGTGAGATTCATCTCAGCTGTTGGAGTTTGCCTTCTGACCTCTCTCTGGATCTGTCTCTGGTTTTTTATCAGCTAAGGGACCCCAGATGGGTCGTCTGACTTCTGGCAAGACCACCTGTAACTCCTGCCCCTACCTCTAGAGGGAGCTTCCAGTGCAACTGAGAGGGTGAGACCTCTGTGTCTCCCTGCCGGGAGGCACGGCTCAGTCTTTGGGGAAATTGTGGGTGCATTCCCCCCGCTCCTGTCTGTCCCAGTTTATTTCCAATAATCTGTAGTTTTTTATTAAATAGCTGTCCATTTCATGGGGAGGAGGGGACAATCTGTGTAGGAGTGTCAGCTCTTTCCTGCTTAGTGTAGACTGCAGTTCTGTGTGTGAGCCAAGGATGGGTGGCACCCTGAATCCCCCTTGCTGCACACTTTTGAGCTTCCTGCTTTGATAGCCTCAGTGAAATAGGGCCCTAGGACCCAGTCTACTTGTCTCCCTGTGGGGAGTTCAAAATGGGCCCTTTTAGGCATTAGTCTTGCTGTCTTACTCTCACAGAAATTCCCCCTTCAGGTTGTTAAACTTGCCAAGATGATTTTGCAGATCTTCCCCACGCTTGCAGGAGGTGGGGATTGGTCTCAATCTTCCCTTCCCAGAGGTTCACTGAGGAAGGGGGCCCAGTCTGGCCTCCAATAATCTCAGATGCACAGTTCCCTGCCCAATGCTCTCACAGCCCTCTGTGGCCTGCACTCTCCACTCTGCTGCTGCACCAGGCTGGGGCCCAGGAACCACCTCACTTTTCACCCCTTTGAATAATTGGTCCAAGTGTACTGAGCACATCATACCCATAATCGCCCCTTCTTGTTGGCTGGACAGCTGTGTGTGTAGTGCCCCTTCCCAACCCACCTCAGCTCCCCTTTTAAAAAAGTCTCTCTGGGTGCTCCCACTGCAGCACCAAGCCACTGCCCAGCATCACACACACTCCACCTCTCTAGTAGGTCAAAAGTCTATCTGAATCACAGTCAGTCATGGCAGTCTTTCTTTTCCCAGCTCCAGGTACAGACAATATCTCTCTCACTCTGTGACACTATCCCAGTTGGCATCTGCTGCCACAGCTAGGGTGTGCTGCTAGCTCTGTGTGTGCTAGCTGCTAGGTTGTTTCTCCCCCGTGACTTTGCATATCCAAGTCACTCCTGGGTGGATCTGGGGGTTACTTGCCCTGGGATGGGAGAGAGCCTCTAGGCTACTATCTCTGACTGGACTCTTCACAGATGCTAGTGCTGTAGCAGCTGTTGGCTGGCACCACACCTGGGGACTTTCCCCTTTCACCTATAAAACCTCCTTACTATTCACTTTGAAATGTCCTCTGTACTCTCTGGCTTCCAAACTTCATAGCAGCTAAGATTCTGTTGATGTTCTATTTTTTGGAAGATCAGCTACATGTCCAAGTTGAGTGCAAGAGCAAGTGGGCTTGTCTCCCACCTACTTCACTGCCATCTTCTGATCCCTTGGGAATTTAAATTAGTATCAACACTTTGGAAAATGGTGCATTTTCATTATTAGTGAGTGTACACTTACCCTATTAGCCAGCCCCTGACAAAAATATATACTGAAAGACATGTATTAATAAAAGAAGTTCATGGCATTGTCCAAACTTGGAAAACTTCAAAAGTCCATCAGCAAAAGCATAAACAAAATTGTAGTATATTCATACAATGCAATAATATTTAACAATGGAAGTAAACAACTATGAGCAAGAACATGATGATGTTTAGGAAAAGCCAGACACAAAGGAGAACATGTCATTTGATTCCATTCATAAAAAGTTTGGAAGTAGAAATAATGTGGCAATTGAAGTCAAGATGATTGTACTTTTGTAGAGAAGGGGATGCATGACCTGGAGGGAGGAGCCCTTGTGAACAGCTTCTGCAGTGTTAGTGATGTTCTCTTTCCTCATCTGATGCAACTTGATGGATTGTTGAATTTGTAAATATTTTTTAAAAAAATTTTATTCTATCAATTCCAGAAAGGGGAGAAGGGAGGGAGATGGAGAGGGAGAGAAACATCAATATGAGAGAGAGAGATTGATTGTTTGTCTCTTGCACATGCCCTGACTGGCAAATAAACCAGCAACTCAAGCATGTGTCCTGGCAAGGAATGGAACCCAGGACCTTTCGCTTTGCAGGAAAATGCCCAACTAACTGAACCACACCAGCCATGGCTAATTTATAAATATTTAACAAGTATGCTTGTACTTTGTGTGATTTATGATGGTATATTTATTTCAATTTTTAAAAGGTTTATAAAACAACAAAAGCATATAAGATCATTTGATTCCTCTGCTCAAAACCTTTCCATTACATCCATTTTATTTCAGGAAATAGTAAATATACTTACAATAACCTCCCAAAAGTACACACTTTGGCCCTTTCTTCTTGGTTCCTTAATCTCCTATTATGCTGTCCTTTGCTCACTGGACTTCAGTGTTACTGGCCTCCTTGATCTTCCTTGAAGATGCTGGTATGCTCAGGTTTTGTAGTCTTTGCATTGGTTCCTCTTTCTCCACATATTCGTGTAGCCAATTTTATTACCTCCTTTAAACTTTTGTTCCACTGTTTCCTATCTATGAGTCTTTCCTTGACTCACACCCCTTACCACCAGCTCTCTCAGTGGTCTTACCTTGCCATATTGTATAGCATTAACTTGAAACATATGTGCATGCAATTGACTATCTCTCCTTGCTAACAGCAGGATAAATTTTGTCTGTTTTATTCACTGATATGTCAAAAGTGACTAAAACAATGCTTGGCATACAGTAAGTATTCAACACCTATTTGCTGAGTAATGAATGGATTTGAAAATTAAAGTGTGATAGGCAGCTTCTGACATGGCCCAATGATACCCACACCCTGGTATTCACAACTTTGAATTCATCCTTGCGTGTGAGCTGTTCTTACTTTACTCACTTCTAATAAATGAAATCCAGCAACAGTAGTGAGATGTCACTTCCATAGTTAGGTTTTATTTATTTTTTAATATATTTTATTGATTATGCTATTACAGTTGTCCCATTTTCCTCCCTTTATTCCCCTCCATCCTTTAGTTTTTGTCCATGGGTCATACACATAAATTCTTTGGCTTCTACATTTCCTATACTATTCTTAACCTCCCCCTGTCTCTTTTCTACCTACTGTTTATGGTACTTATTCTCTGTACTTTTCCTTCTTCCTCCCCCTCCCACTCCCTTGTTGACATCCCTCCATGCCTTATATAAATCCCTTTAACATTTCATACAATAAAGGCTGGGTGATGATGAACTCCTTGAACTTGACCTTATCTGAGAAGCACTTTATTGCCCTTCCATTCTAAATGAAAGTTTTGGGGGATAGAGTAATCTTGGATGTAGGTCCTTGTCTTTCATGACTTGGTATACTTCTTTCCAGCCCCTTCTTGCCTGAAAGGTCTCTTTTGAGAAATCAGCTAGCAGTCTTATGGGAATTCCTTTGTAGGTAACTGTCCTCTTTTCTCTTGCTGCTTCTAAGATTCTCTCTTTATTTTTAATCTTGGTAATGTAATTATGATGTGCCTTGGTATGTTCCTCTTTGGGTTCAAGTTCTTTGGGACTCTCTGAGCTTCCTGGACTTCCTGGAAGTCTATTTCCTTCACCATCTTGGGGAATTTCTCTTTCATTACTTATTCAAGTAAGTTTTCAATCCCTTGGCTTTCCTCTTCTCCTTCTGGCACCTCTATAATTCGGATGTTGGAACATTTAAGGATGTCCTGGAGGTTCCTAAGCCTCTCCTCATTTTTTTGAATTCTTGTTTCTTCATTCTTTTCTGGTTGAATGTATTTTTCTTCCTTCTGGTTCAAACCATTGATTTGAGTCCCAGTTTCCTTTCTATCCCTATTGGTTTCCTGCACATTTCCCCGCATTTCATTTAGTGTATTCTTCATTTTTTCATCTAATTTGTGTCCAAATTCAACCAATCCTGTGAGAATCCTGATTACCAGTGTTTTGAACTGTGCATCTGATAGGTTGGCTATCTCTTTGTGGCTTAATTGTATTTTTTTTTGGCATTTTGATCTGCTCTTTCATTTGGGCCATTTTTTTTCTTGGTGTGCCTGTTACTTTAAGGGGCAGAGCCTTAGGTGTTCACCAGGGTGGGGTAACCCAGGTCGTTGTATTGTGATGCTGCCTGTGGGGGCAGGGCCTGAGAGGGAACAGTGATGCTTGCTCCGCTTTCTGCCAGCTTCCAGTCACTACCCCCACTACCCACAAGCAAATTGGGCCCTTCTGTGCTGGTTCTGGGGTAAGTGGGCTTGTGTAGTTCTAAGTCCCTGTGGGTCTCTCCAATGAACTCTCCTATGAGGCTAGGAGTTCCTCCCGCTGCTGCCTAAACCCCCACAGGTGTTTTCGATTGGTGGTTTGAGGCTTTATTTCCCCACAATGTTGGATTAGGAGGTCTGCTCTGCTCCCCAGCTTTTCTTCCCAGTTTATCTGTGCACAAACAAGGGACTGCCTGGTCCACCAGTCTCAGCCCCGCTGAGTCCGGGTCAACCAGCTGTGGGTTTTGCTGAGTGCGCTGGCTGCGATTTGGCCAAATGCGCCAGCCGCGGGTCTCTCCTGGCAGCTGCAGCATTGCCTGTTTTGCTCCACGAACCACCGACTCGCTGCTCACTCTCCGCCTGGCTCCGCCCCGCTTACCGGTCTGGATGAACGTGTCTTCTTTAACTCCTTGGTTGTCGGACTTCCATACAGTTCAATTTGCTGTCAGTTCTGGTTTTTGTTTTTAAATTGTTGTTTTTCCTCTTTTGGTTGTGCAAGGAGGCACAGTGTGTCCACCTACGCCTCCATCTTGGCCGGAAGTCCCATAGTTAAGTTTTAAATGATTGTGATTTCTATCTTGTGGGTATGCTCTCTATTGCCATCTCAGCTCACACACTCTGATGAATCAGGTTGCCCTGTGGGGTGGTCCAGATGGCAATGAATGGAGTACAGTCCCTGAGGGTTCCTCTCAGCAACAGACTGAGAACTTGAGGCTGTCAACTTGCACACAACCTGAAAGATTATCGTTCCCCAGTTGTGCTTGAGATGATTACTACTGAGGTTTCAGTCTGTGAGAGACTCTGAGCCAGAGACATCTAGCTAAGCTATGTGCACATCCTGACCCATAGAAACTGAGATATAAGTGTTATAAGCCACTAAGTTTTAAGGTAATTAGTTACATAGCAATACACAGACAATACAGGAAAAGAAAACATGAAACTCTTAAACAATACTCATAGAAAGCCAAAGTCAGAGAAAAATAAACACGAATGCTTATTTGTATCTAAAATTTGTCAGGGACTTACAGATGTGTTTAATGTTAGGCCAAAAGTGGATATAAATGATATGAGAGAGAGAGAGAGATTGATTTTAAGGAATTGGCTCGTGTGATTCTTGGGCTGCCAGGTCTGAAATTGTTAGGGCAAAACCAGATGATACAGCTCAAGTTTCTGGAGGCATAATTCCTTCTTCTTTGGGGGAGGTCAGCCGTTTCTCTCAAAGCTTTCAACTGATTGGATGAAGCCCACATATATTATGGAGGGTAATCTGCTTAACTCATAATCTACTGAAGTAAATGTTGATCTCATAAAAAGAAAAACCACAGCAATATTAGGATTGATTGAAATGGAGAACAGTTTACAGGGAAATAGCAATAGAGTGAATGAAGCTGAGAATCAAATAAATGACTTGGAACATAAGGAAAAATAAAAACAACCAATCAGAACAATAAGAAAAAAAAGAAGGGGGTGGAAGATGGCAGCAAGGTAGGTGGGAGCTGAACCCACTTGCTTGTGTACCCAGTTGGGACACCTAGGCAATTGTCTGAAGAACAGAGTGAACAGCCAACAGAATATCAGCTTGCATGAAGTTTGGAAGTCAAAGATTGCAGAGGACATTCAAAAATGGACAGTAAGGAGATTTTGGAGGCTGATGGGAAGGTCCCTGTGCCCTGTGCCTTGTGCCTGGGACAGAGGCTGCTGTGGTCCCTGGGCCCTGCATGAGGGACTGCAGCTGCCATAGGAGCTTTGGAGGAGAGCCTGGTCAGCAATTGTAACTTTGCAGCTCCCTCCTTTCCCAGAGCAGGGAAAGTAGTCCTTAACCAGGAGAGACCTGGATGCTTGAAGTCACTGGGGGAATAAAGATCATGCGAATCCTGGCTGGTTTGGCTCAGAGAACTGAGTACCAGCCAGTGAACCAAAGGGTCCCCAGTTTGATTCCCAGTCAGGGCACATGCCTGGGTTGTATGCCAGGTCCCCAGTAGGGGGCACATGAGATGCAACCGCACATTGATGTTTCTCTCCCTCTCTTTCTCCCTCCTTTCATCTCTGTCTAAAAATAAATACATAAAATCTTTTTTTAAAAGATGCAGTGGGAGACATAAAAGGCTGTATTTACTGGCTGGGACTGCAGTAGACAGCTGGTACAGTACCAGCATAATTGGGGAGCCGGGTGACACCTGAGGGTGGGAGAAGAGAAGGGCCATGATAGGCTGTGACCCAGATAGTCTGGAAACTGGTCAGAACACTGGGCTGTGTGAAAAGCCAGACACTTGTTAGGGAAGGCCTCCCACAACCAAGGGGAGTTAATTCAAAAAAAGGCTTGCAGCCACTGGACAAAGATCTGTTGAACAGTGGCCAGGCCAGCAAAGAGGGAGAAGGAGGGATGCGATTTGCTCCAAATCAGGGTGCCTCATGGACTGATCAAAGTGATAGGGACCTCAAGAGTTGGAAAATTTTGGACTTCCGCCAAGATGGTGGCGTAGGTGGACGCACTGCACCGCTGCTCACAACCAGAGAGTTTAAACAACGAACTCAATAGCGAAAAATAAACAACCAGAACGGACAGAATCGAACTGAAGGGAAGTCCGACACCCAGGAAGTTGGGGAGGACGTACATCCAGGCCGGTAAGCGGGGCAGAACCGAGCAGAGGAGCAGAGTGAGAGGCAGTTTGCCCGGAAAACTCACTCCGGGAGCGCCTAAACAAAACACTACCCCGAGCAATGGGTGAACCTCGCAGGCCAGTGGCGTAACTGGAGAGGCCAGTGAGAACCAGCAGGGCAAAGACTGGTGGAAAACGCAGTGGGGAACTGGGGAGCAGAGGGTGATAGGGAGTGGAGTGAACGGCAGACGCCATTACTCCCTCCCAGGCCCTGCCCCCAGAGGAAACGTCACAAAAAAGCGACCCAGGTTGCCAGGCACCGACAAACACCTAAGACTCCGACAGGTGTGCCGAGATAAAAAAGAATGAAAATGGCCAAAACGAAAGATCAGAACAAATTACAACTAACGGACGAAGAGATAGCCAAATTAACAGATGCCCAGTTTAAAACACTGGTAATCAGGATGCTCAC
>PVJI01013101.1:0-49026 GCA_004026765.1 Micronycteris hirsuta | reverse complement strand
GACATTTAGCAAATACCCGTTGCTTGATAATCAAGCCACGTGGTCCTTGCCCATGCACTGATCAGAATATAACCTACAGATGATTTCTATCTTGCTAGGAGTTCCAGACTGCCTTTCCCTGTAGACCCCAACTTTCTGCGGCAGCCACCGCTCCCTGACCCTCCGACACACACAGAGGCCAGAGAGAAGCCCCAGAGAGACCACACTTCCCGCGTTCAGAGCTCCAAGGATATGGCAGAGTGTGGGATGAGCCCAAAGGTCCTCCTCTTGAAGCTGATGCTTTGTAACTGTTGACCAGCATCAATCATTTCTCCTTAGACCCTTCACTCTCTTACCTGGTCCCATTCCATAATCGCCAACTTACAAGGGCAATTATAAAATAGCTTTCTGACTTTGTGTCTAATGCCAATTCCCCTCTGCAACACTTGGTACAGATCCATGAGCCTCTGTCTGAACACAGATCAAAGTCGATACCTTTAAGAACTGGACACGTAAAAGGCATACATGAAGCCAAGTGAACATAAGGACAATCGAGGGCAGTGGCACCCTTCTCTGCTCCGCCCTGGTGTGTCTGGGCAGGAAGGAGGGTCCGTGTGGCCACACCTCATGCTCTTTCAAGAGAAGACAAGTAGGGCACTTGTGAAAAACTTCCCAATTTTTCAATGTTGGCAGCTAATCGAAGATTTTCAAGCATTGTGTACATAGAATAAAATGTTTCTGTGGACAACCTCTGGCTTCAAGACCACCTACCGTGTGACACCTACTATACTTTCGTCTTTGCAGGACAGCTCGCCTGGACCTGGAGGTCCCGGCGGCCTTGACCTTCACCCCCCAGCCACCATGCACAGAGGCACCATAGTGCCACTTCCCTAGAAGTTCAGTCATCACAGGCCAGCACTTTTCAGAAAGAGTTCAAACCAAGCGAATGTCATTCCTTATGGTGTCAATCCTACAACCCATGGTGATCGTATACTTGTTGGGGCCTTTAATTAATGAATATTGGTCAGCCTAACGACCGGTAGAGATCCTGCCACTTGATACAAATTAGCCCTTCGGTGCAGACAGATCCCTCTGGGATCGGTGGGACACGGGGCTTGCAGTGTGACGAATGGTGGGAGGACAGACTATTCGCTGGCACGCACTTCCCAACCGAGCAGAATAAACATCTCCAGAGAACAGAAAAATGAAAGAAGAAACCGGGCAACTCCACACCTGCAAGACCTGAATTGTTTCACTAGCCTCGGCGGTGCTTGAAAGCAGGGGCGGTATTCATTTTGTCCAGGTGCCACAGTGCTGTGCCGAGTAAGAAAATAAAAATAGTATAAGCCCCACATTCTTGGACTTAGCCTTAGCTGGAAATAAAGTTGAAACCAGCGCCTATTTTTCAAACAGCAAACATGCTGAGATAAAAAAAAAATTTTTTTTGAGCTATTGACTCAAAAGCTTTGAAATCATAAGACCTGCCACTACATCCTATTCTACAGATAAGAACGAGGACTGGAAACTAGTCAGCTCTCATATCTGTGGTTCCTCATCTGCGCATTCAATCAGCCACGGGTTGAAAATATATTTTTTAAAGTTATGGTGTTGCTGATGTGTACTACGTAGTTAGGCATATGATGATTGCATCTGTACTGAACACGAACAGACTTTTTTTTTGTCTATTTACACAGCATTTACACCATATTAAGTATTATAAGTAGTACAGAGATTGTTAGATAGGACAAGGATCTCAAGGTCTGGGCAGTTGTTACTGAATGCTACACTTACTAAATAATAAAATGTAGCACAGGTATCCTGCTGACAGAGCTGTAACCTGAGGAGCTTGACAGGAACCCCACCATTAAGTTAATCCAACTGCAAAGAAGAAATCAACATTTAATTAACCAAACAGTATACATAAGCAACGGCTAAGCCTCCCTCCAGGAGCCAGAGCTTTGGATGTGAATCCTGTCTCCTTTACTTGCTGTAAGTAAATAAACTACCTAACAACAACCACATCTAGTTTGTGACTAGAACGCTCCAAGTGATGAACCCCTAGAGCTCAGTAACAAGATGATTTAAAGTTACGGGAGGATGTGTATAGGTTATATGCAAATACTACACCATTTTATATAAGGGATTTGAGCATCTGCAGATTTCGGTATCCGCATGGGGCCTGAAACCAATTCCCTGCGGGTACCAAGGGATAATGATGTGCACAAGTCAGCTACCCTGACAACACTTAGGAATGTGAACATTTGCCAGGCCAAGCGCCTCCCTTGGCAGTTTTATACTCATTCTATATCTTGTCCCCATAAAATTGAGTTATTTGTCTCCATGCAGCTCTTCCATGAGTCTCTTTTAAATGTCATAGTTTATGGTTACATAACCTTTAACCTGGGGACATAATGCATGTGTATTTGTTTGAAGAAAACGGTATTTTCTCAGTGTATTTCCATAAGAGAAAACTGGACTTAAATTTACTCTTCAACTTCATAATAAATGATCTGTTGACTGTGCCTTCATTGATCTTGTTACTAAGTCTTCTTGCCAAGCTTTAAATAGGTGGTGACTATTAGACAGCACTTAAAATAATAAAGTGGACATTTTCACTCTTTTTAAGCAGCAGATTCCGCTTCAGTGGGTCCGTGGTGGGGCCCGGGTGTTGGCATTTATAACAAACTCCCTGGGTGTTTCTGATGCCCCCAAAGTATGGGAACCAGGAGGAAGGACTCTCCAACCGAGGTGTCCAAGGAACTGTTTCTGAATGACACCAACAAAGTCACCTACCTGCCAAAGTCCCTAATATGCCTGTTTTTGTAAACGATTTCATTGTGATTAATTCACATACCACAAATTCACTCCCTAAAAACACACAACACAGAGATTTTTGGTATGTTTCAGAGACTCATGCAACTCTCGCCACTACCTAATCTTAGAACATTTCTATTACCTCGAAAAGAAAACCCCACCTACGAGTAGTCCCTCTTCTTTGCCCCTCCCCAGTCCCTGGAAACTGCTCACCTGTCTGCTTTCTGTCTCTATGGATTTGCCTATTCTCGGCATTTCATATAGATGGAATCACACCATATGTGGCTTTTGTGTTTGGCTGCTTTTGCTCAGTATGATGTTTTCAAGGTTCGCCCATGTGGTAGCACACGTCAGGGCTTCGTTCCTTTCTGTGGCTGAAGGGTACCCGCCGGTAGTGCTATTATCCCATGTAGGGTACGCCACACTCTGCTTACCAGTCATCGGCGGATGGACATTTCGGTTGTTTCCGGCCATGATGAATAACGCTGCCGCGAACATTTGCATATAAGTTCTTGTGTGGACGTATGTTTTCTGTTCCCGTGGGTGTGTATCTAGGAGTGGAACTGCTCGGTCCCTCTCCACATTCTCCTCGTTTTGCTTCCCTATCTGAACCATTTGCTGCTTATCAGTGATTCCACCCAACAGCCAACGAGGAAAGTTCTTACATTGTTTACCAAAAGCAGTCTTTTTCAAGTAACTCAGCTTCCTAGAATACAGCAAACAACAAAATACCCTTTGTCTCTGTCTTTTGACTGCTCTGGGTCCTCAACTTACTGGCAGAGTGAAGGAGTCTCTAACCCACTTGGCATCTGCCAAAGTTACAAGAGATTACCGGTCTTAAACACTGGTGAGACATGGGGGGTATGTTGTGTACTTCAGTATTACCTTAACACTACAAATTAAAGTGGATTCTCTGGAAGAAAACACAAATCCCACACAGAAGCAGATTAAATGGTAAGCTTTCAGGCCTAATAGACAGCCTTCTTCCACTAAGAGTTCATTAAAGAAAAAAACAAAGCCAAAATAAGAAAAGTTCATTCACACACACACACACACACACACACACACAAATTCAGTCAGCCAAATGTGTCAAATGAAAGCATCTTTTTAGTCTCACATTTGTTCAACACAGATGGACAGAAGAAAATAAATTGGTATTTTTTGGGTGGAGAAGTTTCTCAGGGCAACTTTTATTAACGGAATTATCAGGGCTGCTCCATCCCAGGAGTTAGAAAAGTATCCAATTATTTGTAACAAAGAAAAGCTAAAAAAAAAAATGCCTTTAAAAGTGTTCTACTGGAAAACTTACCCAGAAACTCACATTAGTTCCTGGTGCAATAAAGTTAAATGGGAATCTACTCATTTAAAGAAAATTTAAAACAAGAACTCAAGAAAACAACCATTTGGCAAACAAATCGAAAGGCTCAAATCCTGGGTTAAGCCTCCAAGTTTCACTCACAGTCATAATAAAACATTTACACATATGGGTTCTTTGTTAAAAGAGCTTGAAAACAATTCCCAGTTCTCCCGGGTTTCAGCTGACACTCTATTAGGATAGTTAAGTTTCCCTTAAAAATAAGCGTTATTTCAGGTTGTTTTTCCTACTAATCTGTGAACTCAGCTAGCCTTGCTGTTAATTAAGTCACCACGCCCCGTGCGCATCCTCCTGGACTCTGAGGCAAAAACATCCAAGTCTCCAGGCGTGTGAACGGCCCGGTGACTCCGCGTAAGTCTCTTCACCACGTGCGGGGCTCCGTCTCCCCACTTGTGAAAAGAGTGGTTCTATTCGTTAGGCCAGGGATCATACAACTTTTTCTTTCAAGAGCCAGATAATAAATCATGTTTGGCTCTTTGAGTCACACGTTCTCTGCTGAACTCTGCCGTCACCAGGCAAAAGCGAACAAGTTCTATGTCAACAAAAGGGCATGGTGGGTTCCAATAAAAACTTATTTACAAAAATAGGTCACAAGATGAGCTTGGCCCGCGGGCTGTTAGATGATTTGGAAGGATCCCCTGAGGATGAGTAAAAGTCACTGGCTGCTGAAACCCTGGGAACAATCAAGCCATCAAGGTGTGGCACTGGAGAGAGAGGGAGGCCATGGCAGGCAGGCCCACAGGAGTCTCTGCATCAGGACGGGGACACGGGGGGCTTCCTCCCATTTCCATCAACCAGCTCCCCGCTGCGGTCGATACCTCACTCATGCTCCACTGACCTTCACCAAGGCCTCGGATGAAGCATCACTATGTGGGGGTGGAGTGAGGCTTTCTGAGAGGTTTCTGGGGCCGGATGGCAGAATCCAAAAGTGTGGGGAAGCTTGGCCAACGGGAAATAAGAGATGAGAGGGAGGTGAGCAGGTTCCACACCTCTGCTCGCTCGCAGACAGATGAGTCTTTGCAAGCCTTTCAGAGACGGGAGCACACTTGCTGCTGGGTGACCCGCGGGTCTCCGCAGTTCACTCGCAACACCAGCCAGCCCCTGGCATATCCTCCTTTGTCTCCCTTCCCTCCCTTCCCCACTCTCACAGCTCAGCTCAGACCTGCTAAGTAAGATGTTAACACCTAATCCTCGCCTCGGGCTCGGCTTTCTAGAAAAAAACAGGGCTATGCCATGCCACTCAAGTGATCTCCGTTCTTCAGAAATGAAAGCCGTAGATGAAATCAATGTAACTACTGGATTTAAAGCGTACAAAGACTAATATATAACAGGTAAAATAGTGATTCATATATTAAACAAAACTAATCTTAGCCTTCATTCCTGGCTTGTAATACCCCTCCAATCTCCAAATGGTAAACTATGTCCTAAACAATGTCTAAGCATCTCTCGAAGAAGAAGACTTGAATACCTCTAACCATATCATTGTTAAATGATTAAAGGCACATATCTGGCCTTCCGATTATAAGAGATCCCCCCTTAACACCGCCCCTTCAGGTCCCTGGACAGGACAGGTTATTGATAACAGCTCACTATCCAAAAACTAAACACAATCCCAATTTTTGGCAAGAGTCAACTTTGGTGAGAATAAAGCACTTTCTCAAACAGTGGAGGACAAGCAATTTCCTGCTAGCAGAAGCCCTACGGTCCCAGGGGCCTGAGCTCAGGGCCACCCTGCACGGTGAAACGCCCTGGAGAGCCACAGACATGGAGAGATAAGGGCAGATGGGGACTTCCCAACGTCTCATAAAAAGCAAGCTCTGATGGCGTTACTAAAAACAAGAACATTATTACACAACTTACCCACTGAAACTCCATTTTAGCCATCACTATTAAATAAACTATGCTTTCCCCCATGATTTAAATTCTCACCCCACCATAAATCTGATCTATACTTCAGCCTCTCTCACACTGCCTCTTGCCGACAACCTTTTCTCCCTTGCCTTTCCGGACCTTGCCTTCTCCTGGAATCCGGAAATCTCTGACCATTCTCAGTCCCCTTTGCCTCTCCCTTAAAAGTTGTGGGGCAGGGCTCTCCTGGAGGCTTATCTTGCACAATCTCCTGCATTTGTGTGACTTCACTGCTCTGACGACATGCAAACACTGGGTTGCCCCTGTGGTTGTGCAGGTTGGCCACCGCACAACAGAGTCAGGCCAAGCAGGCAGATGGGGTGAAATCCACTCTGCTCTCTGCTTGCCAAGCCACGCACCCACGGAGCTCCCCAGACTCCCACCTCCAGCCCAGATGTCCCATGAGTCACAGCATCATCCCTCCAAACACACGCCAGCCATCGCTCCGGGGATGTCTCCCAAGGATCCATACACTCTACGTGGATTCATCTTCTTTCTTCCAAACCCGTTCCTCCCCGAGTCCCCTGTTCTCACTGCATGGCTGTGGCACACAAGGCAGAAAAGGCAGAGGAATTGAAGTGTTCTTCCTTCCCCAGCTTGAAACATCCTGTCTGATGGCGTGTAGCTCCTGCTCTCCGGCCAAGCGGTAGACGTGGAGTTGACCTCGTTACTTCTCCTCTCCTGCCGTCTGCCAGGCTCCGTGCTCGCTGTTTTTAAACCCTCCACTCTGCTGCGCAAACGACCTTGTCACACTGTTCTGAGCATGTCATCCCACACTCTGGACGCCACCACGGCTTTCTACTGCCCACAGGGCAAAGTCCCAACTCCTCAAGGTGCCTCAGGGGGTCTTCATGGGTCAGGGCTCTAACCCTCCTCTCACGTCTTGGTTCCTTACCAAATACATCAGCCTTGCCTTGCTACCCTGTCTTTGCTCACGCGGTGACCTCGGCAGGGAACCCCTGAGTCAAGTGCCCCCTCTTCGAAGCCTTGTTTGACACCCGGATAAAGTTGATGACGCTCTCCCCTGAGGCCCCAAATTTTCATGCCAACGCCCACAATGCTTATTGGTTTCTCGGTTTCTCTGACTCCATTAGAACCACGGTCTTTGGAGGCAGGGATGGCCTCTCTGAGGATTCTGTGTCCCCAGAGCCTAGCCAAGCACTGTGACAATCCCCGAGCACAAAGTCCTTAGTGGATTTGAACAGAAGCAGATTAGCCCGAGCAAGGTAACACACACGTAAGTGGCACTTTACAGCAGTTGTATTTGTAGGTCTGTAAAAATGAGGACGGAATGCACCCTCTGCGAGAGAAGTGATTAGGGACTAAGGGAGAAGAAGTATTTTGGGGGACAGGTGGACAAGAAGAAGAGAGCAGTGGCCTGTGGTGGCTTTAGCAGGACACTGGTGGCCTCTGCTTCCTGGGCAGAGGGACGTGGCTCTGGCCTGACTCGCTGGTGGGAGAGATCCAAGTGCTGGGACAGAAAGGTGGGTACAGCGGACTTAGTTGTGAGGAGACACAAAGTCAAACGCCAGGTCAGATAAAGGTGGGCGTGTGAAGAACAAGTGGCTGCTCTAATAGGAACATTCCTGCCGAAAGGCAGTCAGGTTCAAACCTTCAAAATCAGCCCAGCAGCCAACAAAACCAGTCTAAGTGAGGATTCTAGAGCAGACCCAGAGAGACAGTGGGCTTCCCATTCCTTAGACGAAGGGGCAAATCCTCAACATGATGGTCAAGGTCTACACGACCGCTCCAAACATGACTGACTCTTTGCTAGCAGGAAGGCAATTCCCATTGGCAACTCCTTCCTCATCCTGCCCACCTGAGCTGAAGGTACCTCCTCTTCCAGGAAGCCTCCCCTGAGCTCCCAGGGCTCAACTGAACTTGCTTTCAAAACACCCTGGGCTTCTCCTTCACAGCCCTGCTCAGAATTGTAATCGAATACGTATTCATTTAACTTCTATTTCCTCTATAGGAAGAAGCCCTTTGAGTGCAGGGACTGATTCTTCTTTATTATTATATCTCCAGCATCCAACACTCTGCCTGGACTATGTCTGAGGCCCACCAAGTGTCTGTTGAATGAAGAATTCAATCAAACAGATAAAGAATGAATTAGACAGTGAATGAATAAAACTGGCGTGGGTCTAGGATGCAAGGCCAAGGAGCCGGGATCACCGTGAGCACATCGGAGAAGGCAGGGATGGGGAAGTAGGGCCAGCCCTGCTGCAGAGGACACAGAGACTAGAGCAGAGGCTGGCCACCAACCCGGCCTGGGGGCCAACCCCGGCCCCAGCCCCACCCTGCCCCCCACTATCCATCACACAGCCTGTGAACTCCTAAACTAACACCATCTTTCACATTTTTAAATGGCTGAAAAAGACCATTTCATGACATGCAAAAGTCATCTGAAATTCACATGTCGGTGTCCATTAAAAAAGCTTTATTGGAACAGAGCTGTACCCATTGGTTTATGTCTTGTCAGTGGCTGCTTTCACATGACAGTGGCAGAGCCGAGTCGCTGTGACAGGAAAGTATGAGTCTCAAGGCCTCCCTGCCCCTTTACCGAAAAAGTTTGCTGAGCCCCGGCCCAGAGTCTCTTGACATCGCAGTATCCTAGAGCCCACAGAACGTCCTGGCCCCGTGGCACATGAGAAAACCTGGGCCTCCGAGAGAAGCTGCCACACGCTGTCAGTTAACGCAACATGGGATGTAAATGTCCCCTTCGTAAAGAGGGGCTGGCTGAACCAACAGCATCAGACACGAGCAATGCACTAATACACAGGCGTCTTTAGAAATGAGCGAGGCTGGAATGTACAAGTGCACAGAGATGTCCAGAGTGCATTGTCAGAGCAATTTATAAAACAACATGCAGAGCATTTTCCAGTTTATTAGAAAGAATAACTGTATGTATGTTTAGAAGATAAGAAAATAGAAATATCTGGAAGAATATGTCTGGCAAATAGTTCTACGGTATTGGACCAGGGATTTCTAATTTTAAATACTTCTGTATTCATTGAATTTTTTTACTGAGAATATGCTGTTCTCTAACACACACACACACACACGGTGATTTTAGAAAGCCACTTTTGCCTGCAGCAGGGATCTAAACTCTTGATGATCTCAGGCTCATGTGGTCCAATTTCTGCATTTTGGGGAACTGCACATAAACACTTTCTTCTGAAACTTCAAAGTCTGATAACAGTGCAGAGCTGCTCATATATTTGTTTTGAGGAAGCTCAAGATTAGAATGGTCAGAAATAGTTCTACTTCCCTTTTCCTAGAAACCCTGATTACTGTGAACACCCTTCTCAAGTTCACAGAAGACCAGGTTGCCAGGGGATACGAACAAACTTGCCACCCGAGTGGCAGCTGCCAGCTGCTGTCTCTGTTGCTCCCTCTCATAGCAGCTGGCTCTATCACCAGGTCACCAAGGGCAGGTTCATAATCATCCGTCACGTTAATGGTCCCGCTGGGCAGGGCAAGGCGGCCATAAGACGAGGGAGGTGAGAAGCCAAGACTGAGCCAACGGGTAGATTTCAGGTTCTGGCCTGGCGCACATGTCTCTGATTCCTACTACATCTAACTTTCTGTTTCTAACCTTTGTTCTGTTGTGACAGTGTCCTCAGGGAGTCATGGAAGACAAGATCCAAGCAGTTACCTGACTTTGCTCTGCCCTGCCCGGCCACAGGCCTGGGACACTCCTCTGCTCACCCTGCTGCCGTGACCCGCCACACCTCCTTCACCCCGCAGTCGGCACCCGGGATCCTGGGGTTGTCATCGTGAAGGCCCAGGAAGTCCCTAATAACCAGGGGCATGGAGGTGCAGCCTGAACTCAGTTCAGAAATGCACATGGAACCTGTGTTTTCCGTTAAAATGCCTAATCCATAAATAGCCCCAGCATTTCCCAAAGAACATTCTAAGAAACACCAGCCAGTGAAAAAAATCAGGCAAGAGAAAGATGCTGTGAAGTTGGGAAGACTTCATACTTGCAACACCTGTTTGGGAACTTCTGTATCATTGGAAGATTTTATTTATTTTTAGAGAGAGAGGAAGGGAGGGAGAAAGAGAGGGAGAGGAACATAGATGTGTGAGAGAAACATCAATCAAGCTGCCTCTCAGAGGTGCCCCGACTGGGGACCAAACCTGCAACCCAGGCATGTGCTCTGACAGGGAATCAAACCAGCGATGCTTTGCGGGATGACGCCCAGCCACACCAGTCAGGGCTTCTCCGTCATTTAGCACATTCGAAATCCCGAGATAGCACATGGTAGCTGAACCTGTTCAACTTGACTTAAACTAGCTGTTGACCATAGAGCCTTCCATGATCCCAATCTGGAAAACACAGTTCCACACCATGAAGTTGGGCTCAACAACCACGCCCAAGGGGGGCTGTACAGGTCCAAGGATGATCCCAACCGTGAAGGGCAGGTTTCCCAGTCAAGACTCAGACCCCTACCAGCCAGCACTGTGGAGAAAGCAGCCTGAGGAATAGATTTATGAAGAAAAAGTCTTTAAAAACTAAGAGGTAGAGGATGGAGGAGAAAACCTGCCCCACCAGAGAGACAGAAACCCGGGGCTGGTGCAGGATGCTCCCCAGAGCGGGACTCACCATTGGTGGTCGTGTTGACATAGTAACGCCGGCCCTGAGGAGACAAGTAGCTCTGCCAGCCCGGCGGAAGGACGACGGTCTGGCTTTCCTCTCCGGGCGGAGGGGGGACCATTCCAGGCTTCTGTTGAGGAGGAAAGAAAAGGTCACACATGCTGGGTATTTTTGCAGCTGATTTCAACCAGGAAGTCAGAGGCAGATGAAGTCCCCCTGGAATAGCTAGATGTTGGGGGGGCCCACAGGCCTCCCTAAGAGAGGTCACAGGCCACACTTGAGTGATTTTGGCGGTTGTCAGGGCATGAGGTGTGAGGAACACTTGCTTCCTCAGAGTCCCCGCAGAAGGGACAGGATCTCCCAGAGCAGAGGTGTCACACTCATTTTCACCGGGGGCCACATCAGCCTCACAGTTGCCTTCAAAGGGCTGAATATAATTTTCGGACTGTATGAATGTAACTACTCCTTAACTAGGGGCAAGGAGCTCACCGCTACCGCTGGGTAGAAACACGGTGGAGGGCCAGATTCGGCCCTCAGGCCTCACGTTTGCCACCTGTGCCCTAGAGGACAGGCTCCCCTGCCGTGCCAGTCAGTCAGCAGGGCTGGACGTCCACCTCTGCTACCCCTAGAAACCACTGGCAGGGCTGCCGCCCCTCCCGCGGGGGGAGGCGCTGACATCCATGGCTAAGATGACAGCTTGAAAGTGAGCCACAGAGACACGGCTCCCAGACGGCTCAGCTTTCTGCAGACCGCAAAGCCGCGTGCTCCCGTGCCCTGCGGAGCCCTGCCTGCCCTTGGTGGGATCGGATCGGTCCCAGCTGCTCTGGGGGCTTCGAGGATACACAGCCTCCCCAGGGCCTCTGTGTGTATTTCACTATAAAGTTTCACGATTTAATTAAAAACCTGCCCTGCTGCCCTGAACACTTCCATCTCCCAGGCCTGCTAACCGGCAGCACCTCTTGGATTCAGCAGGAAAGACTGGCTTCTGAACTGCCCAGCGCCAGGGGGATGAACAGCGGCCAGATCAGGCGGTCTGCTCGCCAGCGGAGCATGTCCGGGGAGCCCAAGCACACACCTGAGTGTGCTCACTTGGGCCTCTCCCAGGTTGGAAGACGGTTGAAATATATGTAACAAATAGCCTGATGATGAGTGCAGTGTGTGAGTGTGTGTAAAATAGTCCACACACAGGGATACATCTATTGGCGGCACAGGGTTGGGAGCAATGTAGAAATAGAGAGACTGGGGGCTTGACTGAAGAAATACATATTCTAGAACCACGTTGCTTCTGCTTGAGTCATAGCATGTGAGATGGGAAGATGGACCGGGGCTTGTCTGGATTACCTGGGAGGGAGTGGGAAACTGTTAAAGGGCGCTAAGCAAGGGTCAGAGACGGACACAGCCAGAAGAGGCTGTGGACGAGGGAGGGGCCCAGGAGCACCGTGAGCCCCCCCGGCCTGGGGCTCGATCCTGCTTAGCCACTGAGCAGCCCGTGACCCAGGGAAGTGGCAGCAGCAGCTGCATCTGCTTCTGCGTGTGTAAAACGAGGAAGATACTGGCCCAGCTGTGGAAGACACTGTGATTAGCAGTAAGAAACTCAGCTCCAGGGATGTGCCCGTCACCAGGAATGCCCTGTGCACAGGGGTTTCCGGTGGGAGAGGGGCTGCCGGAGGCCGGATGCGACCAGGCGTCACGCAGCCCGGCCTGCCGTGGCACGAAGCTCACCCCAGCCTCACCATCACTGCATCTGAAATGTCGCCATGAAGGGTCACTCCTCCCAGACTTCGGTTTCCAAGACGACCTGACTGGAAAGGCGAACACGGGCCAGCGGGGGTGGCTAACACGTTACAACGCTGACTGCTATGTTCTGGCGAAAAGGCCGGGTGGCGAGGAGAACTCCCCTGAGCTGTGCTGGCTGAGCGCATGGACCAATCCTCCCGACCCTCTGCACCCACCCGGGCAGTAACACCGACACCTGCCCCATCTCCACAATCGCACGGTGCTTTTCTCATTAGAATGGTTCTAGTTGATTTATCTAAATAAGCCTGTGAGGCCAGGAAAGGCTCTGGTTTACATTTGAGGACACTGATGACCAAAGAGGTACCGTTCCTGCTCCCTGTTTGGGGTCTCTCCACGTGGGAAATGCAGAACCCATCAGCGTGAACACTGTAGAAGATGCCTGCAGGGGAGGCCCCCCTGATACGGAGCCAGGAAGGGCCAAGGGGAGCTGAGAGAGGGGTGGAGGGCACCCAGGCCAATTTCCTAATTTGGCCAATGTGGCAAAGGTGGTCTCCACATGCCCCTCCAGTACGGCTGTGGGCCCCCACTCTGCCTGCAATCTGACTGTGCTTTGCCTCCGTCCCCCGAGGGAGCCAGCCTCCTTGCCTTTCCCCTCTCCCAGGAGGAAGGTATTTCTGTCGGCTGGACTGAAATAAGTCAGCAGTCAAAAGATGTGGAGACAACTGGGTACACAGCCAAGAGAAGCGAAAATAGTGCTCCCACGCTTGCACGCCCCTGTTCTAGCACTATGCACAATAGCCAAGAGGTAGAAACCACACAAACGACCATGAACTGATGAGTGGGTAAACACACAGAAAGATATTCAGCCATCAAACGGGATGAAGTTCTGGTACATGCTACAACACGGATGGTCCCCGAAATCATGCCATGTGAAATAAGCTAGACACAAAAGGCCAAATATTGAATGATTCCATTTATATAAAATGTCCAGAATGGGAAAACCCGTAGACACGGAAAGCAGATCGGTGGTTGCCAGGGGCTGGGGGAGGGGTTGGGTACAGGGTTTCCCCTTTGGGGTGATAAAAATGCTTCAGAACTGGATATTGGTGGTGGTTATGCAAAACCGTGAATGTGTCAAAGTCACTGGTGATAAATCTTATGCTTGGTATATTTTACCACAATAAAAAATTTTTTTTGAAGGACGTAGACAAGGCAGAAGTGGGCCTCCCACCCTGCAGGTTCTCATTTAAGAGACACCAGCATTACCACCCCTGCCTCGGGGCATGGGGGTGCAGGCTTGGGGGGAGCGCGCTCGCAGCCATGGAGAGGATACAGCGCCAGTGAGTACCCGATAATTAAGGTCTCTGCCAAACTCCTTCTTCTAATTAGTTTGCTTCCCAGTTAAAGCCTTCCCTTCCTTTCCTTAGTCCTGTGGCTTCTCCCTTCCATTCTATCAGCTCTTTCCCATGGGAGCAGGACTGAAAAGCAGGGGCGACACAGGCCCTCCCTACAGGGCACAAGGTCAGAGGAGGTGGGAGTGGGCAGAGAGGAAGGTGTTTTCCTCCACTCAGAAATCCTTAACTGAATGCACAGACAGCTTTCTGGGAGTTCTACAATGCTGCCTCTCCCCCCGATGGGTCGCCCCAACGGTGCAAGGCTCAGGGTCGTCCTCCCTGGGCCCCCTTGTTCAGTAAGCAACCCGTCCTCAGGGAATCCGAGTTAAAGGGGGTCTTCCGCCCCCCAGGTGGATGCATGTGTGTGCATGCACTCACCCTGTTTCATCAAGAGGTTTCTAGAACACTCCAAGGCCCTAGTCTAATAAGTACTCAAGAAATGGCTGCACGCAGATCCCGTTTCTGCCCATCAGTGATGACTGACCACTCACCAAATGTCAGTAAGTGGATAAGGCCTGGGTCAGGTGCTCTACACACCTGTCTCTAGTCTCTACAGTAAGCCTGGAACACGAACGCCATTTTCCCCCCATTTTCAGATGAGGAATCTGGAACTCAGAGAATTTAGTAACTTGCCCCATGGTGCACAACTAATGATAAAACCAAACTTGATAATGTTAGCTTTGTCCTAGATACCTCCGTCCAGTTACCTAAATCCAGGTTACCCTTAGTCCCTCTCCCCCAAGCTCTCGGTAATCAACTCCATTTCTTCACCTGGACCAGCTGATGCCCTCGCTCCCACTCGAGCAGGGAGACAACTCAGGCCTGATTCTCCTGCCTGCTGCCATCTCCAAGAGCGCACATGCCTTCCCAGGAGACTGGCAAAAATATCACCACCCACATCCAAGCAGTCACGTTCCCTCATGGTGGGCTGACTTCCCTGTCTCCTTAGTTAAAACAACACAACCGGAGAAATTGTCCTTTTAATAATGGCCAGTGACTCCCCCGGGGGGTTAAAATGAGCAGGCCAGCAAAGGGAAGCCCCTCCGATATTAACAGAAATCCCCCTACAGCAGTGTTTTTCAAAGCGTGATCCCTGGACCACCCCGTCAGTCCCCAGGGATGTGGGTTAACGTGTAGATTCCAGAGCCCTGATCCAACCGCCCAAACAACCTGGAGCCTAGAAAGCCCCCTTTAGCGTGTGCCCTAGGTGAGTCTTATGCTCACTGAACTCAGAAGAGACCGTTTTGAAGCTTTAGAGGGTGCAACTAAGAGATAACACTGCTTCTGAAATGAAAACTGGGAGCGTACAATTTTAATAAGCACAATTTATAAGAAGACAGTGTTTAGTTAGCTACACGGCTACTTATTAATGAAAAGAATCCTGTCCCGTAGCCCAAAGCCTTCAGATGGATGATCTTCAGAGAGACTCAGCCTTGCCTGTGCAGGCTCCAGTCAGCGCCGACCCCACCCCCAGCTCCCCACAGTCTCCCCCACTCTTCAGGTTCAACCCGGGGCTCCTCCCGCCTCAGGAGGTCTCTGGGAGCACCTGATTCTTACCTTCTACACGTGCGAGCAAACGTTACGTGCCGATGTTAACGGGTGGTTGTCAGACACTTGATTTAGCAGCCCGATCAGACAGTTCTAAAGCCCCCCGTACCGCGTCTTCTCACACCCCAAACCCAGAAGCAATAGAAGCTCTAAAGAAAGGCACATTCAGCGGGCCCCACACCCCCACTCCCAGATCTATATATAACAGGTCTGAAGTTGCCTGCCTAACAAGCCACTTTCTGGCAGCCCTGTTGCCATGGCAATGACTGCTAATGAGCCCAGTGCTGTGATTGGCACTGCTCGAAGGCTCCTCCATAAAGAACTCTCCGGCAAGTTCCCCCTTCCACAACCACATAGCCAGCTGGACACCTGGAACCAGGCAAGGGCATGGCTGTGTGGGCCTGGAAGGCCTCATCCCTGGACCCAGTCCCTGGGAGCCCTGAGGAATCCTGGACCCAGCGTCCAGGAATGGCCTCCATTGACACTCACAGGGAGTCAACCAATTATAAGGCTAGGGCTGCAGGGGAGACACCAAGAAGACCAAGGCCCAGCTGGGCCAGAGACTGGAGTCATGTCCACTCCACAGCTTTCTGGTGGAGAGACTCCTGCACAGAGCTGGGATAGCTACCCACAGAAAGATCATCGCCTCTGGCTACAGGCTAAGACACAAAGCATGAAGCAGGGACCGCTCCCCTCTGGGCTGCTGCCAGCCTGAGGGTCTGTGTCTATAAGAATATTGGGTACCGCTCCCCTGCCTCGCAGGTAAAAGTACTGTTCTCTCTGGCTATGGAAGCCTTTGTATCCACTCACAGAAAATAGCTGGGGAGGAAGCAGGGGACTATGGCCATGACACGGTGCATTCTGGGAAGTATATCCCCACAAGTAGTTTTATAGGCGGGAGGGAGAGGATGGACCCCGGCAGCACCTTCATGTTCTTCTAAGGGTAAGGGGTTTGGAGACCTGGCCAGAGGGAGGAGAAGTACCCACAGCAGAGACAAGACTAAGGCTGAAGAAGGCAGGGCCATGGCCTTCTTGTTCCTAGTTTAGTCCCAGCATAGTACCCAGAATATGGGAGGAAGGAAGGAAGGAAGGAAGGAGAGATTGTAGTAGAAACTGGCCATTAAACAGATTTGAAGAAGCTATTTCACCAAATAAGTAGACAGAGAATGGCAGTCCAAGCCATGTGTGTGCCCCACCTGTGAAGAAATCCCAGCTCTTCATGGGTCTGACTGAATGGATGGTTAGACATTGAATACAAGGAGGTAGGGAGACAAAATAACTTTAACGGCAGAAAACAAATTGAGGAACAGTATCCAGAAGCCTCAGGAAAAGCACCAGCTTCTAATCCCGACCTCAGATAATACACAGGAGAAAAACTCCAGGAAACCATTTAGCAACTTCAAAAGAAAGCAGAAAGGTAAAAAACTGTAAGGAGAAAACAAACTAATTCAAAAAAAGACAAATTGGTTTGAAAAAGAATACAAAATGATATTTAAAAGGAATGCGAAATTATCAGATTGTAGGGAAATTTAAAAGGTAGGAACAGAACATCCATACTGGTTGCAATAGCATATAGAATTAGCATTGCAAAGACAAATTAGTTATGTACAAAATAAATCCAAGAATTTTTTCCCAGAATTTTTCCCCAGAATGCAAAGGAAATCAGAAAAAATGAAAACAGAGGGAGAGAAAAGAAAGCCAAGGTATGGATGTGAGGTGTTCCTACAGAAGAGACGAGAACAGAAGCATAACAGAAAAGAAACTACAAGCAAAGGCTGTGGGGCGGGGAGCGGGGAGCCTGCTCGACCACAGGAGACAGATGCGCAGGGGAAGGCCCAGCGCTGCAGCAGGCAGGCGGGCAGGGCTCGGAGACCTGGTGGGTCCACACGCCCTAACAGGCTACCAGGTTGGCCAAAAAGCCCGTTTAGTTTTCTCCATAAAACAAAAGACATCTTTTTCATTTTCACCAATAACGTTATTGATTTGGGTATTTTGAGTATGGCGGCTCTCTCCCGGGTGGTAGGATTTTGATTGTTCTCAGTTCAAGTCTCAATTTGGTCGCTATCAACTTCAACTGCTCTACCTGACCGTGTAGCACCGTCCGGAGAGAAATCTCCAGCACAAAACTTCGCGAACCATTTAGACTCATTCAGTCAGTCACAGCACCTTCTCCACACGCTGCACAAAGCTTTCTTCTCATTTCAGTTGCGTTTTTACCTTTCTTGAAATAATAAAAGCATAATACGCTGAAATGTTGCATATGTTCTTCCATCTTCGATATTAAAATGGCTACACAATAATTCACCAATTTTGATTTTTTTTAATGCACGCTGATATGACAGCTGTCGCAATATAATCCAACAAAATTGTTTTGAATGAAGTTAAAGACAACTAAGTGCTATTAGAGCCAACCGTTGGGGAAAAAAGACACACACAAAAAAACAACGAACTTTTTGGCCAACCCAATCTTTACACAGCAGATGAACATGAAGTCCTATCATCGTTTCGGGGGGGAGGGTGTCTCAGATTAAGGAGCAGAAATGAAGTTGCTCGCAGACTTCTCTGCAACCTCCCTGCAAAAGTCCCCTCTGGATCATCACCCGGAAAAGGTGAGGCCCCCCAGTTCAGCCGCACTGTCTTTCACAGGGAACGTGACCGGAATACCTTCCTCTACAGACAGGGGGTCAAGAAAGCTACCATGCTGGGCCCTCCTTAGTAAAAGTGTTTAAAAGATGCACTCCGACTACTTTAAAAATTAAGACAAAGATGAAGGAACTATCCAAGGTAAAAATGACCAGGGCTGAACAGGAAAGCAGCTCAAAAAAAGTGTAAATAATTATAAAAACTGAGTTACAGAATGTGAGTGAGCCCCTATTCTCAGTACATAAAGAAGTGAAATAACTTGGATTACAAATTCCACGTAACACTGGCAAAGATTGGGAGGTGAAAGAAAAAAGTAGGACCCGAGAGAAATGAACCCAGAACCCCACTCGTTTTCCATCCCAGTAAAGACACGCCCTCCTCTCCCTCCTGCCGCGGCTATGGGGTGCCTGCCAAATCCGCTCCCACCTCTGTTCTTGTCTCTTTCTTGGAGAAAGACAGGTTGCCAGCCAGAGAAAACATGACGGAAGGGAAGGGTCCTTGGAGCCCGCAGACTCTTTACTGGACCCAGGGCCCATGAGGCTGACCACCAGCCACCTTCTATTGGCCCCTGGGCAACCATCTTCCACAGGGGGTTCTGAGCCCTGAATCCATTATCAGGGCTGTCCGACCTGCAGCCCATGGACCGCATGCAGCCCAGGATGGCTACGAATGTGGCCCAACTCAAAATCGCAACTTTACTTAAAGCATTATGAGATTTTTTGTGATGACGTGTCACAATGTATTTAATGTCTGGCCCAAGACAACTCTTCTTTTTCCAGTGTGGCCCAGAGACGCCTAAAGGGCAGACACCCCTGCTAGGTGGACAGGGCGGGGCCACAGCACTTTGTCGGCTGAGAGGAAACTCAGTAGGGGCCCAGGGCTTCCCGAGGACGTCATTCGTACTGCCTTTGGCAGTCCTTGGAGCATTCCAAAAGCCAAAGGTTGCTCAGCACTCAAAGACGGCTATTTCCCAGCCTGAATCTGAGCACTCCTGCTTCCCTGGAGACACTTTGGGTGGACGTCTGGCTGGAAAGGGGGTCAAGGGCATGAGGCTCACCTCCAGCTTTTTACCAATAAGATGCCCTTCTTCCTTCCACTTCTCTGTCTGCTGAACTTTTCAGTAAATGTGACGGACTTGTCAGAGGTTTAGACAAACCTTCCAGTTGTATTAGAAATCACTCCCCTTATTAAAAATGAGCTGGTTAGCTCTGACTGGGTGGTTCAGTTGGTTGGAGTGTAAGCCAAAAGGTTGTGGGTTCCATTCCCAGTCAGGAATGGGAGACAACCTATCAATGTTTTTCTCTCACATCAACCAAACTACCTTCCTTCCTTCCTTCCTCCCTTCCTTCCTTCCTCTGTCCTTTTTATTTTCTCTCTAAAATAAACATAGCCTCAGGTAAGGGTTAAAACAAAAAGATCTGGTTGGCAGAGCTGTTTCTTTGAATCCATTAAAGGAACTTTCCAAACCAGGCTTTAAATACTTTAATGTGAATGTCCCCAGAGCCCTTCCAAACCCGGCGCAACCCAAGTGTCCTCAGGCCTCACTGCTCAGGGTGGGCGGGTGGGCGGGTGGGGACACATTCCCAGCAATGATCGCACTGGCTTGAACTGCCCCCCCGCCACCGCTCATGCCAGACCTCCACCCAGAGAAGCCTCCCCAGAAGAGATCTATAAGCTCCCAGAGGGTGACTCACTAGGCTCCCCAGCTCCAGTCTCCAGGGAGTCTGCCATGCTCTTCCTTGCCAGCATCAGCTACCTTCCCCCACACCATCACCCCGCCCCGTCCCTGTCCTCTGCCACAGAGCTGCTAGACAGACGAAGCCTTACACTGCGATGTCCCTGGTGCCATGAGAAGATGTCAGGGCTAGGGGATTTTTCTCCCAGCACCCAAAAGCCTGCTAGCCATGGGTCTGAAGGCCAAACCCCTTCGAGCACTGCAGATGTGTCGAGCTCCTGGAGACGCGGGAGAGTCCCAGCCACCCTGAATAGCCATCTGCAAGCCAATCAGCTCACAAGGCCTGTTTATCAGGACCGGGCAGGGAGAGGACACAGAACAATAAACTCTCTTTTCTCTTTTCTGACCCTAAAAAGGAATGGAGTGATCTGGCTGCCCAGGAATTTTGATGAACACAATTACAGTGTGGTCCATGCAAGGACACAGGAAGTCAACCCTCCCAGGAAAACTTGCTAAGCTGGAAAAACATGGGTCTCCAGTGGGGCAAGGATGGATGAAAAGTTTCGCAAGGATGAGGTGGGTCTGTCCTCTTGGTTCAGAAGCCATTTCACGACCTGAAGTGTCTGGGGTTGTGCAGCAAGGGGTCAGAAGGACTCCATCACGTGGGAAGTGGCTTCCATGACAGCTTCACTGCCTGAGCCCTTAATTCACTGACACCGGAGGAAAGAGATTTTTATTACCGTTGCACCTGCCCTACAGATACAAGATAGAAGGGCCAATGAATTGGGTTCCAAAGGAGACGGTATAAGAAACAAAGGACTCTGGATGTTGGCAAACTTTCCGTATCTGAGTCGGCTGCTGCTTTTGCTGGTGGCATCTACCCAGCAGGACCAAACAGCGTGACAGGGATCTGAGCATCTCCAGCATCTCTTCGGAGAATCTCAGCATTGGCCAAACAGCAGAACTGTGCCACCAGATATCATGGTCACTCGTGCCACTTCCTGAGGTTTGGAGTAGGTGCCCAGAGGCCTCACGGCTGTGCTTAGGGCCACTCAGGGGAACGGGGTTCCCACAGGTGCTCCTGGAATATGGGAAGCAGCGGTCACTACCTCACCTGGGCATCTGGAAGGTTTGGGGAACTCCAGAGAAAGCCCCTGAGTTTTGCCCCATTTCTAAGGCCTGATTTTGATGTTCTACGGCTATAAACGGCAGGCCAGGGCAACTGTTCCTGCTTCTGAGCAGGAGAACCTGGTGGTTCTGCTCACCAGCTTGGGATTAATAGAAACATTTTATTCAAATGCTTAACTTCCTGTTGAGGAAGGTTGGCCCCTTTCCTCCTCCCCCTTCCCCAGCAGATAAAAATGGCAAGAGCCCCTCTGTTGTCCCACCTTCTCCTGGGGACCACGGAAGCATCAGTAGGCAGCACACAGGCCTAGGCATAAACAGGCCATGTCCCCAGACAACAAGCTGTTATTCGGAGAGTCCCGCTGCCTCTCTGGGCCTCTGTTTCCTCGTCTGTGAAACCAGGGGATGCCAGACCTCAAACACGGGGTTCCACCACCTGAGGACCGTCTTTCATAACAGAGACCAAAACGGCCACAAGGGAAAGTCCAAGGCATTGAAGTGACCAGCGCAAGCTTGCAAAAGCAGTGGCCACATAAGCCAAAGAGATGACGACAAAGGCCTCCTGACGGGACATACGTGTTCATGAAACATCGCTTCGTTTTTTTGTGGCATGTTTCCCCAAACTTTTGGGGGTTCTAAAGAGGAAGAGGTCTCAAACTCTTTGGGTTGAGATACATAGTTTCGTGTAGTCAGCCAAGTCCGATTCGACTGCAGGGAAAGAAAGGTTGTCTGAGAGGCCACAGAGTGAAGTAATTTCACAACAATTGGAAACCATTAAACATATTCCAAAACCGAGATAGTAGAGTGTGGGCAGTATCCCTCAGACCCCCTCTTTGCCACAGGCCACTGTCCAGGCCACTATAGGGTTGAAATGTCCCTATCTGTCATAGGAAGAAAGTGGGCTTGAGCTTGGTACTTTCAATCGTCCTAAAGAATCTCAACATATATCCTACATTTTCTCTACTAGTTTTTACCGCTAGAAGATTCCTTAAAAGATGCTTCTGAAGGACATTTTGAGGTTCGGTCACTGACAACAGGTCACCTCCCGAGGAAGCTGCAGAGGATGAGGGCCCCTCCAGATGAACACTGGGAACTTCCCTTTGCAGAGGGAAAAGCCTGAGAGCAAGAGGTTTGTCAACCCTTGGTATCAGAAGCAGGAAAAAAGGAGACACAGGTATACTAGTGAAGCCCCTCCCCAGCCTTCTTTTAGTAGTAAAGTGCGAAGCCCCAAAATGCCCTATGCCATTGTTCCTTCCACTTTTTTTCCTTTAAAGTTTAATCTTCATTGTATTTTTTTGTATAGGGTCCCCTTAATCCCCGCTGCAATCGCCACTCGACTGTCCGTGTCCATGAGTCCTTTTTCCTCAATCCCTCCGCCCCCTTTCTAAAGTTGTGATGCCTCTGAAGGAAACCATGTAAGCAACTCTACCAAGCATTCCATTTCATTCAAAACAGACTGAGGCCGTGAAGTGACGAGGGAGCTGAAAGTTGCCAGCTCAGGCCGTCGTCACAGGCTTATCGTACCTCATGCAAAGCAGCCTGCCAGGAACTTCAAGGGCAAGAGAGTAGTTGCTGCCCACAGATGCCCTGGGGGCAAGAGCAGGCTTCCTCGGGGAGTGGGGGCCCTTTTAGAGAAAGGCAGGCTCCCAGGTGGGTGCCTCTGCTGCCTGCCAGGGGCTGCGGTGCAGCTGGCCCAGCTTTGTGGTTGTGAGACACAGGCACCCAGAGAAAACCAGGACAGCGAGCCCTCTCACCACAGAGACTCACTGCAGCCCCTGTGCAGCGCCGACGCCTGTGCTCCAGGCGACTCCGATCAAAGACTTCCGACTGGAGACCTCGTTCCCAGCACGTCCTAACTGGCGGGAGACAGACTGAGGCTAACGGGGGCTGGAGCCGTTTCCACGAGTCAGTACAATTCCTCCCAATCCAACGCAGCCGACAATTTTGAAGCGTCTGCTACTGGTGCCTATAAAACTAGGCACAGGTGGGAGCTATTGAGGTTTGGGACCTGCCACTGCTCTGTGGGCACAGGGTGTGAACCGGGGGGCCTGAGCGCCAGGCCTGAGCTGCTGCTGTCTTGCTGTGAGATCTTGAGCAACCCACTTCATTTCTGCTGGTCGGCCTCAATTTCCTCATCTTGAGAATACGGAAGTTGGACCAGATGGTCTCCAGGCAGTCACATTCAAGTGCAGACACGAGATTCAGAGGCATCAGACTATCCCTGGAACACTGCCCAGGCCCCAGACCCCTGGGATTCTGCTTCCTCCACCCCCTCAGGAGTCCTGTGCTTCCACTTCTCAGCATGGTGAGCTGTGGTGGGTTCCCCAGTCCCAGTGGGCCTGCATCTGCCTGCCTCTTCTCCGGAGCCCGGCTCAGTGGAGCTCTAGTTGCCTAGCAATCAGGTTTCTGCCCTAGCATCCAGAGCTTCCCTACGTCTGAAGTTGGAGTTCACCCCACACCAAAGGCAGGCACCAGTGGAAGGGTCCTGGGCTTGCTAGCAGCAAGCTCACCTATTCACCACTCGCCCCGCACCCCGAACACACAGTCTACTTAAGCATGGGCATACCCCACCAACGGCTCATAACCCTTATGCCTGAGGGTCTGCCTTCCCACCCGCTCAGCCAAGGGTTTGCCAAGGACCTTCCCTGCTCCTTGAATGCCCCTACGTGCTCATCTTCTTGGTTAATCCCTTCTTCCCCATCACCCTTCCGGACTGCCCCAACCCCCAGCCCTCTGCAGCCAGGTCCCGTCCTGTCAGATGTGATTGACTGGTCTGGAGTCTTTACAACAGTCTCTCCAAGAGCAGGCCATGCACTGGCAGCGTGGGCATCCTCTAGGAGCCGTTAGAAATACAGGGTCTGGGCCTACCCTAGAGACATTCAGATGCACCCTGACCTTTGAGAAGCCCTGCAGTGACCTTTCCTAGGAGGTCAGCTGGCCGGTGAGAGGCTCCTGGGTAATAACCACCATCACTCTTCCCCTGGCCCAGGTGCAGGCCCCTATCAGAAGTCAAGCCCAGGCCCTGGCTGGTGTGGCTCAGTGGATTGAGCGCTACCCTGTGAACCAAAGGGTTGTCGGTTTGATTCCCAGTCTGGGCACATGCCTAGGTTGCAGGCCCAGGTCCCCAATAGGGGGCACCTGAGAGGCAACAACACGATTGATGTCTCTCTCCCGCTCTTTCTCCCTCCCTTCCCTTCTGTCTAGAAATAAACAAAGTCTTAAAAAAAAAAGAAAGAAGTCAAGCCCAAATCAAAGGTTCTGCCTAACCCAGTGAGTGGGAGACTGCGTCCCTGAGGCAGGTATGTACAGACACAGACTAGCCTTTCCAGAGAAACTGGACCTACCTCAGCTGTCCAGCACCCCCAGACAATGGTCACCAAAGTCTAGGCTGATGGGAGGGTCCCCTTTTCCAAGAAGGGGAGGGTGCTACCTTCTAGGGGCAGAAAGTTGGGCAAAATAAGGCTGTTCTACCCTTGAGTCTCAGGAGTATGTCCATTATTTTCGTTACGGCCACTGCCGCCACCACTAAACTGGACAGAGGCATCCAGCCCAGGCTGGAACCTTTGTGCAGATACTGGGTTCACTGAGAAGATTCTCAGCTACCTTCCAGGGAGCTGTGTCTCCTAACGGGCTTCCAGCCTGCAGTGTCCCACCCAGAGCCGGGCCATGGGGTAGAAGGCAGGTGGGTATGTAGGTGTAAGCCCAGCTTCAGATTTTGGAAAAGTTATATCGGGGAAACAACCTACGGTCTCCAGTACCCACACAGAATCCAAGTGACCAGCCTGCTTCCTGGGTCATTGGGGGGGCCAAGATTCCCTTCCCCACCACAAACACCCCTTTTAAAATCTTTCCCTCCTCCCTTCCTCTTCTCCTGATTTCCCACACAGTGACCCAGTATTCCTTTCTCCCAGCTCACCCCACCCCCAGGCCTGTGAAAGGTGCTTGCCCCCCAGCACAGAGCCCTGGACCCTCAGCTGAACAGTTAAAGTCCCAATCTCGGAAGGTTCAAACGCCGAAGTCATTTTAGAAACATGCAGAAGGAAAGCAAGCCGACCGCACACATCTGCAGGAGAGCAGCGTGGATTCTTACCATCAGAGGTCAGCTAATCTTCTTTGGGGGTTGCTAACTCAGGGGAGAGACTCGGGCCCTGTCTGAAGTCCCAGACTCAGGGCCAGGCCCCGCCAGCTTCCTCTGTGTGGCACCCTCTGCGGAAAATGCGGCTGAGGCAAGCAGCCACGCCAGGGCCAGTGCTCTGGGCACCCCAGAGGATGTTCCTGTGGCTTTGCTCACTGCTGCTCTTTCACAAAGAAGCCGCTACATTGCGCAGCTCCCTCCAAGTCTGCTCCTGCTCTCGTGCGGAAATCAACAGCACATTCCGGACTTTCCAGATGCAGCGCTTCTCGAGGCTTTCTTTCTTACTCCCTCTTTTTTTTTAAACACTCTCTTTTTCCCCTTTCTCAGCTAAAAAAAGTTGGCTGAGGTCACGATATACAATGGCCAAGCCTGTGTCACTGACCAGATGCCTCCCACCCCCAGGCCTGTGGACAAGAGCGCCTTTGTCCGCTGTATTTTAGGCGGGACTCCCTGGGCCTGCCCAAGCCCTGCTGGGGAATGTTCCGCCAACTTCTTCCCAACCCTAAGTCAGGGTTCTGGCCCCGGCCCCAGCCGAGTGAACGCAAGGCCAGATCAAACCCAACATAAAAGTAACAGAGAATGGTCCCCTGCCTTCACTCTGCCCTTACTACCTCCAAATCTGGACAGACAGCAGGCAAAAGATGTTGTATGTCTCAGATAAAAAAGGCCTGAGGATCACAAAGTTGTTAGTTAGTTGCAAGTGGAGAGAGATTGGACCCTGAGAACAATACTGCATCCTCCAATGAACTGACTTTAGGTGGAGACTCGGGTCCTTGGTGAATATGTCATATCGCTCCATTTAGAAACCTCTGGAGCAGCTGAGAGTTTAGCACTTAAAATGCCACACGTTTTCGTGTTTGCTTTCAGATGCAAACCTGAGGGATTTTAGGAAGTGATCCTCTATATCGAAGTAAAGAGGATTTTCTGGAGGGACCAGGCCTGGGTAGTTTCCTGCAAAGTCACTTCTTCTCTCAACCATTTGTAAGGACGAACTGTTTACTTCTGGTCCCAGTTCAAGGCCAGCTCCTCGGGAGGGGCTAGAAATTTCATGCTACTGTCTAGGGACCCAGGCCGATCAGGGTCACGCCCCTGTCGGGTCACCAGCTGTGATACGCGGAGCAAAGCCTCCACACTGTGGCTCCTTCCAGGGCGGAGTGGAGATGATCACAATATATTTCTCAAACGGTTGTGGGGAGACTCTCAGGGGGAGAATCCACACAAACGCTTTGCAGTGTGAGGGGGAACGTGGGCGCTGGGCACAAACTAGTTGGTGGTATCGTTGTGACCACCGTCGGGGGTGGACGGTAAGAGCCGCAGTGCCCTGGACACAAAAATTGTTTAGACTCAACAACCAAAACAACAACAAACACATAACCTAATTAAAAGTGGGCAAAGGACAGTTGTCCAAAGAAGATATACAAATGGCCAATTAGCACATGAAAAGATGCTCCAAATCACTGATCTTTAGGGAAATGCAAATCACAATGAGGTATTACCTAACTAACACCCACTGGGATGGATACTATAAAAAATAAAAATAAAAATAAACAGAAAAAAAACCAAGTGTGGGACAGGATATGGAGCAACTGGAACCTTTGTGCACAGTGGCGGGGATGTAAAATGGTGCAGCTGCCATGGATACTACGGCAGTTCCTGAGAAATTAAACACAGAATTACCCCATGATCTAGCAATTCTACGTCTGGGTACAGACCCAAGAGATCTGAGAGCAGGGACTCCAATGGGTTTTGTACGCCCCTGTTGACAGCAGCCTTATTCACAATAGCCAAAGGGTGGAAACAACCCAAGCTGCTCCTGATGGATGAGTGGATAAACCAAGTGCGGTCTATACATACAATGGGATATTACTCAGCCTCAAAAAGGAAGTAAGTTCTGGCACATGGATGAACCTGAGGGCAGTATGCTAAGTAAAGATAAGTCAGTCACAAAAGGCCCAATAGTGTACAATTCCACTTCTGTGAGGTCCCTAGAGTGGTAAGATTCATAGAAACAGCAAGTAGAATGGGGGTTGCCAGGTGCTAGGAAAAGGAGGAAATGGGGAGTGATTGCTTAACAGATACAGACTTTCAGTTTTGCAAGATGAAAAAGTTCCAGAAATGGACCATGATGATGGTTGCACAAGAACATAAATGTTCTTATTGCTTTTGAAAATGGTTAAACTGGGACATTTCCTGTTATGTGCATTTTACCATATACACGTAAGATAGTTTAGATCAAGGGACCCTGGCCAGGGTGACGCATGAGCCACAGCAGGAGATACCCAGGAGCGGGGTCTCCAGGGAAGGTGGCACGTGCACCTGCCCCAGCTCCTTGGGCAGATGCAGAAGACTAGAAAACGAGGTGGGGCCACCTACAATGGGGCTCACTGTGGTCCAATCACGGAAACCGAGGCAGCATAGTCAGCATCTTAACGTCAGCAAGGCATGACGACCAGACACGTCAACTCCCTGTTTCTCACACCTACCGTCCACCTTTTTGGTTCTTCCCTTCCAACCTCCCCCCCATGGAAGTCCTCACCTCTTCCTCCTCACAGCCGCTGACATGGCTGTCTGGGGGACACCACTTCCCCTCTGTGATTGCTGAGCTCCAATCAGCGGCAGGAATGACAACCATGACCCCTTGCTGAGAGCTTACTCTGGGCTAGGCGCTGCTCTAAGTGCTTCACAGGTCTTGTGCCACTTAACCCAACTCAACAAGGAAGTTTCCATTATCGTCCCATTTAATAGAGGAGAAAACAGAGGCTCTGGGGGCAATCAGGAAGGATGGGTAGGATGAACAACTTCAAGGTTCACTCCTTCGTGTCCAGCCTGAGCAAAGGCCCAGAGAAAGCAGTGTGGGAGGGTGGGGGCAACAGTGGGTGGACCACTTCCATCAGAATTTAAGAGGCATGGAAGGTGAAAAAGTAGCAGCTAAGGATGGAGTCAGATCATGCAAGGCCGTGAGAATACCAAGGCTAAGAAATTCAGACTTTCTTCTACAAGCAAGAAGAAACCATGGATGGGTTTTTTTTTTTTATATTTTATTTATTTATTTTTAGAGAGAGGGAAAGGGAGGGAGACAGAGAGGAAGAGAAACAGCAATGTATGGTTGCCTCTCACATGGCCCTCACGGGGACCCGGCCCACAACCCAGGCATGTGCCCTGACTGGGAATTGAACCGGGACCCTCTGGTTCCCAGCCCGCGCTCAATCCACTGAGCTACACCAGCCAGGCCTCGATGGATGGGTTTTGAGCCAGGGAGAAAACATCATCAGATTTGCACTCAGGATATATTATCACAACACCAGGGCATAAAACGATCAAATGTTAAGAGGAGACTAGAGGCAAGGAAGTGGTCATGGGATCTCTCTCCTTTTTTTCTCCCTTCATAAAAACAAGAGCCCTGGCCAGGTGGCTCAGCTGGTTGGAGCATCGTCCTGCACACCAAAACGTTACAAGTTTGATTCCTAGTCAGGGCACATACTTAGGTCGCGGGTTCAATCCCCAGTTGGGGTGTGTATAGGAAGCAGCCAATCAGTGTTTCTCTTTCTCTCTCCCTCTTCCTCTTTCTCTAAAAGCAATAAAAGCATGTCCTTGGGTGAGGATAAAAAATAAAAATAAAAAACAATAGAAATGCTTAACTCAACATTTGTAAAACAGTCCCAAATCAGCCACAAGAGAAGAAAGTGAGCAGGGTCCAAAGATGAGGAGTCTACCGGCAGCTGCTGAGTTTTCCCCACGTTCTCTCTCTGGCGTGGGAGGAGGGGCCGGGGGCACATCCACACCCTGACCTTTGAGGCTGGCCACTCCGCAGGAAGACACAGATAGGAGCAGCTGCATCTCAGCTCCTGGACACGGGGTCCCACCCATGGGAAGATAAAAGCAAAACTTCATTTGCACCTAGACAGCCGAGACCTTCGCCTCAGTCCTTCAGGGTTTTGGGGATTAAAGTGGCCATGGAAGCTTTCACAGCCCATAATTTCTTGGTTTTATAACAGCAAAGGGGACATTTTTAAGGCCGGCCAGCCTTGACACCTCTCTGACACTGCATCATCTCACAGATGAATGGATACAATCACACACAATAGGGCACAGCCATAGGCAACACAGAAATCATTGTCATCACAGTTCCCATTGTGGCCTCCGGCCGGGAGCAGGGGACCTTTCTGGGCCAAGATAAACCAGGAGGCTAATCTGCTCTGACCTGAGCTAAGCAGTACACATCAGTCCTGCAAATGTTTTATTCCTTAGGTTTATCAAAGTTCATAGGTCAGGGTGGGTACAACTTGCAAATGCACTCCATGGGCTTCCCGTTTGGGGTTATTCCAGCTTCTGAATGAAGAGGTCACTTTGGTTTTGCTTGGCTGATCGTCCTCTATCATTAGAGTTGCTGGGGAAGCATGAATTGTTCTCCCCTTTTGGGTCTCTGCAAATAGGTAGGTTTCTACATATGGGCCATGTGAACAAGTGAGAAACAGGAGGAAATCCATGATCCAAAAGCAAAAAGACGGACAATCATTTCTGCCGAGCCACATTTTAATGGAATCAGATGCGACCAACCCTCCTATTCTTAGTCTTTGTTTCAGCTGCATTGAAAACTGTCAACCAGAATAGGCCCGATTTGCTCTAGGCCCTTGTCTTCTATAGAACAAAGTGTGTTGTCTCATAATGATAATTAATAAGAAAGAACATCTGTGTGTGGCGATGAGTCACTTTTTCTAAATGCTTCACAGGCATGATGGGAGAAATCATTCAGCGGCCTGTGCAGTCTCCAGGGTGCGGGACCTCAAAGATCCCCCAATTCCTGCTATGCGGCCCCTTGGCTATGTGATTGATCAAGCACCTAACAGTTACTAACTACCTTCTCCTGATGGCTGTGGACAATGAAGCAAGGATATAATACAAAGGACTGGACTTCTAAAATGTGGAAGGTAAGGCACAAACACAAGTGAAAAAAAAGAAATGACCATATAAAGGAGTCTACAGTAAGTGCTAAGTTGATAGTAAGAGCTATCAGGATGCAGAGGAGGGCAAGATTGCTTTCCACTGGAGTGGTCCGGGGAGGCTTTGCAGAAGATGCAGCATTTGCGTGGCAGCAGGAATGGAAAGGAAGGGCTTGATCAGAGCAGAGGGACATCAAGTAAGAACCAGAAAAAGCCTGGGTGACTGACGAGATGCGGGGGGAACGGGAGAAAGTAGAAGTTGAGTACTAAGGAAGAAAGAGAACTAGATCTAGTAACCCAGACAGGATCGGCTGTGGTGGGAGCCCATTTGGAAGGATGTGGAAGAGTTTGTTGGCTGCATCTTTAAGTTCGAAGGGATCAGGGAGCAACTGTGGCGAGTCTGGCCCTCAGCACCCAGAGCTAGAGCATCTGCGTAGGCTTGGTGGTGGAATCCTATGCGTCCTCTCGGAGCTCACGAAGGATGAAGAGCTAAACTTGGAGGCGTGTTCACACACGGTGGGAGAATGAATTCTCCCTGACACTCCTCGGACCCAATCCCTCCCTCCCCGGTGCCCTCCATCCGTGCATGCACACCTCAGGACCCCTGCCCAGGACTCTCAAAGGCAAGAACCTGCTCTTTGTTCTTTCCTCCTCCACCCAGCCCATGCCTCACGCTCGGGGGCTACATGATGGGGAAGGAATGAACGTGAGTTCTGAGAATCAGTCACCGACACCAAATGAGGAGGGAGGCCTAAGAAGAAATGTCAGTTAACAGTGCCCGAGTGAGATACCAGAGAAAAATGCACACTAATTATGAAGATGTCTCCTGCTGCTAATCTCAGAAAGAGTTGGGCACGAGAATCGGATCTTTGCACACAGGGGGCTGTGAGAGTGAGACACACAGGGAAGGGAGGTAAGATATTAAGACAGATGCCATTATGGAAGAAAGCAAGAAAGAGGACGAACGGGGCTGCAGGGAGTGGCTAGTTCCAGACCCGCTGGGCTGGTAGCTCCCACGAGGTGACTGAAAGCCAGTTCCTTGCACTCAACATGGTTGGGTCCAAGGCCCCAATTCAGAATATCAGAGAACTGGGCAGTAAAATAGCAATGCACCAGGTGAGAGCCAGTTTGAAAACAGGGACTGGACCAGGAGATGTGTGCGTCCCTGAGTCCACTGGCAAGCAACTGTGGAAGGGAGTCACCTTCCACCAAGTGCACAGTGTCAAGGCCAGCGACGGACCACATACACATATACTCTCTCGGCTGGTATATGCGAAGTCTACACAGGTTCTAGCACATCAGGAACGAGTAGAGAAGGGCGAAAAAAAGCACATGGAATAAGGGTGACTATGTGACGTCCTGAAGGCGCCAAGGAAGAACGCATCTCATAAAGTAGTAATTCAGAAGGAAATGTCAGGAAGCTGCTAGACTGCAAGAAAAGCTGTGACATCTTTCAAAGAGGAACAGAAATTCATAATGGAAAAACAGCCAAAATGGAAAGACTGACACAAAGAAGAAAACAAATGAGGTAACGATTATACAGAAATCGCTCATTTAAATCCACATTAGCAGCTGTGAATAAATACATAAAGTGTTAGTTCAGTAAAGAGCAGGGTAAACTTAAAAGGACCTCCCTAAACTGCACAGTGAAAAGGCCGAGAAATAAGGAAGCAGTATATCTTTAAGAAGTGTTCCATTAGAAAAGATTAGGACAAATAGATCAAAATCAACAATCAATTACAAAAATAATAAAAAATAATTTAAAAATCATGCAAAAAAAAAAAGACAAAGAGAGAAGTTACCCAGGAAATCAGTTTTTTAGCTCGCTCTTCATCAGAGTCTGGAATCGCCCCTCTGGAAGTGCTAGGAAGTGCTAGGAAGTGCTAGAAGAGAAATCCTACTGAAGTCAAAGTTTTTTGGGGCATGTTTGTTATTTTTATTTTTATTACTAAGGATGATCAATAAAGATTTCTTGAATGGTGGAACAAACTGAACTGCAAATACGAGTTTCTATCTCAAAAGTTTGGGATCTAAGACATACACATCTAGCCAAGTTGTTTCAATATTTCATGTGCAAGAAAGAAGGTTCTCTTAGACATGCAAGTAAAGATACCACCCAGTACTCTCCAGGAGTTGAGAGAGAAAGCACAATGAGGAAGATGGCAGTGGGGATAAATGTCCCTGTGAATCATTTCTTCCCCAGTGCAGGCCCCCAGCCCAGAAACCCAACGAACTGTGTGCCACCTGGTGGGTCCTCCAGCTCGGGGGGAAGCTCGGGGCCCTAGCTTGTGACCTCCTCTGCTTCCCGCCATGGTGGAACCAGGATACGTGCTTCTCCTGCAATGTCCTTCAAGGCCAGTACAGATGAAGCCTCTGGCCGCGTGCAGAGAGCTCTCCTGGCCGATGCTGCCTTTTCCGTCCAAGCACTGTGGACAGCGTGGGAACTAAGGAGGCTCCGGGACACTGCGCTGGGAGAAGCACCAAACAAAGTCTTTGTTCCTCCCGCCACCCAAGCCACGCTGCGTTGTGTAAAACACCAGAGTGGCCGCTTGCGTTGCCTGGGGACTTCAGTAATGATTTAATGCATATTTAAAACTCATTGTAAATGAACCAAGTCTTTTTTCCCTCCCATAAATCAGTAAAGACTAATAAACCACCCAGTGACCGCTGTTTTCGCTCATCAAAACCCTCTTTTATATCATGTTCTAGGAGCTGCTGCTGCTTTAGAAATCGGAGTACGCAGCGGGATCTCAACTATGGAAAATAACGCTCTCCCCATGCCCAGTGAAGAACTAAGGACACACACAGAAATGTCAGCAAGGGCCATCTTTGTATTGTGGGATTCCTGGGGCTGTTTTCATCGTACTATTAATTTTATTACATTTAGAATTTTTATTTCTTTTTTAATGTAAAAATAAAAATTTAACCTTTAAAATGTCTTCATTACTTTTACAATCAGAAAACCACCATGCTCCCCCAAAATCAACATATACAATTCTACATATACCATATGAGCCCAGATATGTAAACAAACATATACAGTAAAAAAGGGGGAAAGAATGTTACATTTTTTTATTATTTCTGCTTTTCTGTATTTTCTAAGTTTTCTGTGATAAGCATATTAATTTTAATGCATTTAAGAAAAAAAATTTATTCCACCATAAACTAATGTATGAATATAGTGTTATTTAAAATAACTTAGATAGTGTTTGCAATAACCCCCCTTGACATACCCATCTCTCTTGCCATCCCCTAAAATGAACACTGTTTATCAGATTAAAATTTTTTAAAAAAATATTTTATTTATTTTTAGAGAGAAGGGAAGGGAGGGAGAAAGAGAGAGAGAAATATCAATGTGCGGGTTGCTTCCCATGTGTCCCCCACTGGAAGTCTGGCCTGCAACCCAGGCATGTGCCCTGACTGGGAATTGAACCAGCAACCCCTTGGTTCACAGGCCCGTGCTCAATCCGCTGAGCTACACCAGCCAGGGCAGGATTTTTTACATTATATGTCAAATGGCAGGAAGACCTGGTGGGTATTTTTAAGAGACTAAACTTAAGATAACATGAGCAAAAGTAAAGAACATTCTCAAAATTAGAAATGAAAGGGAGCTCAGAAATCATTTGTCCCCATGTTGCCATTTAACAGATTGGGAAACTGAAGCTCAGAGACAGACGGGGATTGGATACCAAGGGTCCCCGGCCCCAAAGCTGAGGCCCCTTCTTCTCCCTCTTCGGCAGCCCTAAACTTTGGTGCTGATGTTGCCGTCAGGGCTGAAGGGTCAGATGTCATGGCAGAAGCCAGAGCCCCACCTAGCTCGTCTCCTGGACTGACCCCAACACTCTTCTGTGCAAGGCGACCCGTCCATCAGTCTGGCTCTGTTTGCCCCGAGCCAGTCCCTTGTTTGTGGCCAGTGAGCCCCCTGAAGGGAGGGGGCCCAGAGAGGAAACATCTGTGCGCACAAGAGGAGTGAAGTCATAAACACACTGAATTTTCCCTTTGGCAAATCCTCTTCTTCCTATTTTTTTCCCCACTCATTGAAACTCCATTCCAATAAGGGAGCCTGGAAGATTCCAGAAACTTCTGGCACCCACAACCTGCACCCTGTGACAAGGATTCTAAAACAAGGAGTGCATGGATGCGTTGGGATGCAGGTGTGTGTAAGAAACAGGAGCTACAACCCCCACAGATCACTCACTTGCCCACAGATATCCATTCACTTGGCCCCAAACCTGGCTCCCAGGCTTCAGCCAGGCACAAAGGAAGTTCAGTAGACGCGCCAGGGCTTACCTGCCATAAAACCTCAGAAATCATGTCCCCTCTTTTAACCTCATTTTTTTTTCCTTTTCTACATGTAGAAATGGAAATACCACCACCTACTTCACCAAGTTCTTGTAAAGAGTTTAGGGCTGGAACCATGGTAGATACTCAGCAATATTAGCCTTGCCCCATCCTTCCTGTCCCTGTTCAATCACTAAGCAACCTTTGAGGAAAGGCTGCCTCAGCGGAGTGTCACCAACACTGAGGTGCTCAACATTGCACAGCCCAGGATGTCCCAGCAGCCCAGGCTTGCCTCTCCAAATGACACACTCTAACTTTTCTGACAGAATGAGCTTGTCACGGGAGCCGGAGACAGGGTGTGTGAAGTGGCATTGCAGCGCTCAGTGGTCAAGACTAGAACATGTAAGACTGTGGAGCCGAGAGCAACCACAGGGGCCGCTGGAAAGCGGGCATCCCCCCGCCCCCAAACCAGACCAAGACCAACACACCCTGGACAAGAACCGCAAACCAACCAGCACAAAGTCCTGGCTGCCTTCCTGGGGCTGCCTGCTGACGCCTCTGTTTGAGCTCTGCTGCCATCACCAAGGATACCCCAGAGAGAGCACCCCTTACACGTCAAGCTCCTAAAAATGAGACTGGCTGGATAATAGGAAGGGCAAAGGGTTAGGTTTCTTTTTTTCTTCCACTGCACATCCGCAAAGCCGATTCTGCAGCCTGTGCTTCACACTAGATATTTTTAGTGTTCTTCGTTGCTGAAGCATTGTCTCCTGTGGGCCAGTACCTTGTACATACTGTAGCTTATCTGATCCTTATGAGAACATCAGGAGAGAAGTATTCTTATTTTCATTTCATAATTGAATAAACCGAGGCCTTACAACTAACAAGACACAGAACCGTGTGAACCCAGAGCCCTGTGTCCAAGGCTAGGGCAATTTCTCCCAACCCCCTTCCCCCACTGGCCCCGAGGCTCCTCTGCAGTGTGTCCTGGAGTCCCCAAAGGCAAATACTCTGGGTAGAAGTTACAGTTGAAGCCATGATCAGCCAAGCCCCTAATTAACAATTCACACAGGAGAAAGTCATGGCCGATGGTCAGCGGGGAGCCTCATTAACTGCAGGCAGAGGTGCTAGGGGAGAGCAGGAAAGTGCCAAGGTCAGTACTGCCACAGCAAAGAGCCCTGACCAGCACCCACGGAAAAATGACACCTGAAAGAATGTCAGTTTGAGCCGGCAGAGCTCGGAGCTTGGGCAGGCAGCCCCCGCCCATCCACATAAAGCAAGAAGACAAGGCCGCATAGAAGCTTAGCTCCTGGCGAGGCTGAAACCTGGAGCTGGGGCTCAATGCTCCAGTCGGGACGGGAACCCCCCTTGCTCTGCCCAGGGGCTAGGTTCCTCACTCTTCGCTGTCTCCTGGGAGGTGCGGTCCCCACCCCGGCCAGCCTCCCTCTCATGTAGGCTGTCCACGCCTCACCGTCACGGCTCCACGTGTTTGGGTGGCAGATATCACCCCTGTTGTCTGAGTTCCCCAAGTTCCCAGATGCAGAAAATGTACCCACTAAGGATGTGTTGAATAGACGGAGTCCCCCAAGTCTCTGAGTAGGATTTGCCAGCCCACTGAGAAAGGGGGTCTCTTGCTTTGCTGGGGCCACCTGGGCACTGAGGTGCGGGCAGGGGAAGAGGAGAGACAGGACAATGGAGAGAGAAGCGGGGCCCGCGCCTTTATCCGTTTTACACAGGACAGGGTCTGACATCCGGAAATGCCGTCAGAGGTCCCCAAATCACAAACGAACAGTACTGGGGAGAGGGTGCCATCAATGGGGTCTCTGAAACAAGCCTCTCCGGGGCCTAGAGCCCTCCAAGCACCATATTCTGCCATGTATAATGCGTACTTTTTGCCCAAATTTTTGAGGGGAAAATAAGATGCACATTATTCATGGGTAGTACTAATTCTCTATCTATATGAATGTTTTTAATTCTTTTTTTATGCTTATGTGTTAAAAGTATAACTCTAGAAAGCAATAACGATATCTGTATGCAAAAGAATACCCTGGAATACAATAATCGGTTTTATATATAAATAAAAAATTGAATTAAAAGAAATTAAAAGGAAAGCTTTTTTTTTCCTGAAAGTTTGGGCCCAAAATGTGGGTGTGCATTATACACGAGAGTGTGGCACACATGGCAAAATACAGTAAATACATCTGGGAAAACTTGACCCTCAGCTTGCTTGGACTGTCTGCTAAAATCATGAAGCCATCAGCCAGAGAGGCAGCGGACAGAAGCCAAGTGATCATCTGTGACAACGGCTGTCTGAGTCATCAGTGCTGCACTTGAAATGTACGTGTGACCTTAGCTTTTACCCACACGGTTTTAAAGAAATGGCACATTATTTTCACCTCAGGCCAAGCAGCCCCTGGATGCCTGCTCATCTTTGATAAGCTTGAGCCACCAGCCGGATCTTTCCCGACATGAGTCCATTCCCTGGACTCGTTTGCCACTGTCATACCCAGCATCGCCCCTGGGAAGCTGGCCTGGTGACCATCTATCTCTCAGGACAGCTGCAGGGACCCACAGACGGAAGTGCCGACTAGGCGGGGGCTGGACAAAAAGGGACTGGGACTCGCTGAGATCCCATAGCTGGCAGGACTCCTCCAGCCCTCACAGCACACTCAGAACTCTGCCTGGAGCCTGTGGGGTGGAGCCCTTAACTTCTCCCAGGCTAGGGGTCCCCACCCATCCTCCCCTCTGGGTCTTAAAGGATGGGAAGCGGCCACAACAGGTGCAGGCATCCTACCCAGCCTCAGAGCAGCGGTTCTCAACCTACTGCCTTTCCGCTGTACCAGAAGGGCCATTACTACACACTGCTGGGCCCCCCTCCATGTTTCTGAGTCAGTAGGTTTGCGTGGCGCCCAACAACCTTCATTGCTAACAGGTTCCTAAGCGATTCTGCTGCTGGTTCAGGAATCACATCTCAAGAACCACGGATTTCAAGAGGGGAAAAATGAGTCTGTTCTTCCTCCATCTCTAGAAAATTGATCTTTAGGAGACTGATAAATTCACTTTCAGAAAGAAATAGACTCTTAAACATCTTGAAAAACATGGCCCTCTTATCTTCCCTCTTTGCATAGACGTGGACATGGGATATATTTCACATTTCTCTAAACATAAGAAAAACATCACAAGTCAAACAATTGATAGCAACTGCCCTCTCCGAGGCTGCTGTGCAGGGCTGGAGATGGCAGAGATGGATGGGGACCGCGGCCAATGGGCAGACCTGCCACACGTCCTCAGCAGAGTGTTGCCCCGAGGCAACAGCTGGCTCCGTGTTGCCAAAGCTGCCCATTTTTGCAAAAACAGCTGATAATCTGAATCTGGAATGTGAAATCGGCTGATTTTTTCAGGGTTGGCAACCATCTCCAAAACTTCTATATGAAACCAGGGGCAAAAACAAAAACAAAACCTACAACCAAGAAACCCCACAGTCCTGCTCTTGATTTTGCCCCCGGCCACCAGTGTGAAAGTCCTAGTTTTAATTGTCGGGTATCTGCATAAGCCGCCGTTTGGAGAGTGAGCTCCTTGGCTTTAAAGACGTGAATGCCACCATCCTAGACTGAAAGTATGAATTAGCGCTTCCACCTTGGTGCCACGACCTCTTCCTCCCAACACGTGCCGGTGGGTGCAGCTGGCGGCCAGCTTCCGGGGCGTAGGTGCACACTTCCCAAAGGCTGCCAATGTGAGCCCAGCCCCCTCTCACCTTGGAGCTGGGCGCCCCAACCTTGGTCTAGCCTTCCTTGCTGTGGAAGCACAGGACAAGGTTTCTGGGGCAGAAGGGACCCTGAAAAATCTGTCCTGCTCCGTCCATGGGGAAAAGTGGTCCCCCATCAGCTGATGAGAGTTCAGAAGGGGGTAGGGGTGGGAGGAAGCTGAATGAAGCAGCTGAAGGAATGAAGCACTCGGCAGCAGCTGGCGACACAGGCAGGGAAGCTGGTCAGAGGCAAAGCCGTGCACTGAGCGGGGATTCGGGGTCGAGATGAAAGGGGGCACCGGAGCCTCAGACAGGACAGACGCACATCCCTGGGGTCCACAGTGAAATGACACAGTTGCACAAAGAGCAGACTCCCATGGCGAAGCAAGACGTAATAGGTAGACGCCAGCCCCTTGGAACACATCTGGTGGGGAGGGAGGCTGGATCGTCTCTCCTGGGAGGAGCGCGGGGTCCAAATGTGCAGGGCTGCGGGGCACAGGAACCTGCATCCTGGGGCTAGTGGGAGGAGCACAGGGGGAGCAGGGCGGTTTCTGCCAGAATCACAGGCACCCTCAGTCCGCCGCTGGGAGCTCTCCCCCTGACCCCAGGCCCTGGGAGAAAGGGCTGCCACCTCGGGCTCACCTTCTGAGGAGCTGCACCAGGTCAGCTCCTCAGAAGGGGACTTTCAAGGAGCTCCCCCCACTGAGAACCCTGCCTTCTCCCGCCAGTCTTTCCTTGGAAAGGAAACCCACAGTCCCCTGCAGGAAAGAGTTCAGGGTCATTGGGTCACCACCACTGAAGGCCAGCAGTTTTCATACATCTCTGAAAGTCTGACCCACAGTAAAAAGCACATTTTACTCCACAACCCAATACACACACAAAGCAAAATTTCCAAGTCGCCATATTCCCCTGATCACACGCCACGTACTCTGGTGCCTTCCCACTCTCACCTTTGTGCTGGTTAACACAGAGTACGCCCATGCTGTGGTTTGTGACTCAAGGTTCAGAAAACACCGCTTTACCTGGTCCTGGTCTACTTTTTTAGAATGCCCTCCATGACCTCCCTTTATAGGAATCGGAAATTCCTACAAGGAAACCCTTCACTCCACTCTTCCTGACCTGCCCAGCCCCTGCAGGCTGTACGCCACCCAGACATGAGATTATAATCATACACATCTTCTCAAGAACACGGTCCAGGCCTTCGGCCACAGTGCCCCTCGAATGCTTATTGAGTGATGTGACAGCAGAGAAAGCCTGAACGAGATTCCCAACGACGGTGAAACTGCGCTGTGTCTGGCAGCACGCCCCAAATGCCAGTCTTTGGAGGCCTCCTCTGTTGCTGGCAGCGCCCTCTCCCTGTCCTGGGGACACACGTGGGGATGCCTGATGGTTTCCAAATGGCCTGGCCCTCAGATACATCCCCCTATCGGGACCCGAACCATGTCCTCAACGGGTTTACCTGAGCCGTGACATCACCCGCCCACCAGCATGCTGGGGGAAGAACTGGAACCCCGGGCTTAGGCGGGGAAATGGAGCCTCAGAGACACTGACACAACTGTCACCCAGGAACTGGCTGAACCCACACAAATTCCCATTTTCCAGGCTCTGACTTCCATGCTCTTTCCAGAAACCTAAATGGCTTCTAATCCTGTTATATAATCGTGTGTTCATTACATGCCCCCAACTCATGACTCAGAAAGGAACACCACGAGTGCACAGCCCTTTCTCCCACCTTGCACCCCTGTGTGCACTCACAAGCTGCCCGGACCCACAACAGAACGTGCGCACTGGCACGCAGGAGGGAGCCGGAGGATCCCTGGGGGCCCGTCCCGTCCCTCTGTCTCTCTAACCAGCTGGGTGACGTCCGGCAGAGCACGGTACCTCTCTCTGGGCTTCTCCCTTTTCTAGAGCCCAAAGGAGCCAAGCTTGCTGACTCCCAGCGTCCCTTCCGGGCTTCTCCTGAACTCTACCCACAGCATTTGGGGCCACTCGGTCCCAACAGGAACAGGCCACACTCAGGGATCAAGGAAACGCAAACTAGAGGAGGAGGTGAGGATCCAGAACAGGGAACCGAATAAGTCAAAGGAAGCAAGAAAACCTCACTCTGCACTGAGCTCACCTCCTTTCCAGAGCCTCGGGTGCCCCGTCCCCTGTCCAGCCCAGACTCACTGAAGGAATGATGAGGGGGGTCTGTGGAGAAACAGACTTCCCCCCAAAGCAGAGCCAAGCCCCTGCCTAGCAGGAGGCTGTCCAAGGAAGGCCTTCCTTCCACAGGAGTGGCCAGCCCTCCATCTCACCTGCTCCAATGAGCTTCGAGCACCTGCCCCGGAGATTACTGCACGCTGCTCGTTCCAACTCACCTCAGCCCCACAGTCCCTCTCGCCAATCTGACACGCTGGTCATTTTCTGTCACCGGCGCCACATCCGCTGCTTCCCCGTGGCATCAGCTAATTCACTGTGCAAGGCAGCATTTATATATAGAAAGTTGCAGCCACGCAGGTTAGCGTTAAAATAGAGACGACGTTGCTGTGGCAACCAAACAAATGATATTCAAAATGAAAGAGAAGTATGCTGCAATGGGGAAAGCATGTCCACGGCCTTCCAGAGCAGCTGCGCCCGGTCCCCCCGGGGCGGGTGGAACGGCCTCCAGAGGAGGGACCTTCCCTTCCATGAACCTCCTCCGCCCCATTAAGTCACCGCTCTGGTTTCAGCTCTGGCTGCAGCTCCCTGCACAATTCCTTTCTAAAGCCAACTCCTGCCTGCAGCTGACCCGAGGCCAAGGCACTGACGGAGTATGATGAGCTTGACCAGGTACATCAGTTTGCAAAAGCTGTACTCCTCAAGTCCCAGGGGGAGCGGCCGGTGGCCCGGCTGCTGTTAATAAGGATGCTGCCGGGAACAAAGGTGGCTCCTGCCACTGCCTTCCACAGGCAAAGGGTCAAGAGGCACCAGTGAGCTGAGCGAGGTCGGGCAGGCTGCTTCATCTCTCTGGGCCTCAACCTAAAAATAAGAAGGAAGTGGGGGCATGGAAAAGTAGCCTGGAGCCTTCCACCTCTGTGATTCTGGCACGTGCATCTGTTCTACTTGGTGGCCTCCTTCTCCTACTTTCCTCCTGTTTCCCTAAGCCCTGGGCATGGGCCTCCTCAGCCCTGCTGGACAGGCCCTGCTATTGTTGGAGCCCCCAACCCCGTACAGCAGCCTCCACTTCCTAGCAGCTCTTCTTCAGCACGGCCGCCACCCAGAACGTTCACAGCCTTCAGGTCAAAGGGGCTGGATTCCAGGATTCAAGGACCAGCCAACAGGCTGGGCCCTTGGACAACTCTCTGAGCCTTTCTGAGACTCATTTACACAATCTTGACTCAGACATGACATGACCCACAGAGCAACTGGAACTCCAGCCCACTGCTGGCGGGAGTGCAGAATGGTGCGGCCACTCCGGAGAGCCGTGGGCAGTTTCCTTTCCTTCCATCGCTTAACCTGTGACTCAGCGAGCCCACTCCTTGGCATGCACTCAAGACAAATGAAAACACGTGTCCACACGAAGTCTTCTATACGAATGTTCAGAATAGCTTTTTAAAAATAATAATCCCACACTGGAAACAACCCAAAAGATCATCAATAGGAATGGATGAACAAATGGTGGTACCTCCATACAGTGGAATACTGCTTTACCAATACAAAGGAACGAACCATTGATACATGCCACAACCTCCGGCTGCCTCACAGATATTGTGGAGAAGCCAGTCTCAAAAGGTTACGCTGTAAGATCCCATTCATATAGCATTCTCAAAACGACCAAACGGTAGGGGCGGATGACACGGGGGGAGCTGGGTAGGGAGGTGTGAACACAGAGGGAGAACACGAGACAGGATCTTGGGGTGATGGAGCTGTCCTATGTCATGCTTGAGGGGGTGGTTGCATAAATCTATAATATGTATTAAAATTTATAGAAATGTATACCCCCAAATGTTAATTTTGCTGTATGACAATATAAAAAATAAGGTAAATGCTACTTTCACCTTTAAAAAGAAAAAAATATCAAAGGTGATGATACTATCTTCCCACAGGATTATTCAAATCAAAAGTGGGGTCCTTATAGATACAGTCCTGAGAACTACTGGTTATTAGTCCCACATCTCATTACAAAGATGCTCTTCTTGCTTAAGAGCAACAGTTCTCAACTGTGGGCCAGCCTCGTCAGCACCATCTGAGTTTGCTCGACTGTATGAGCCTCATCCCAGCCCTTCTGAATCAGAAACTCTGCAGTGGGTCTGAACAAGCCCTCCAGGCGAGCGATTCCAGCGCACACCGAAACTGGGGGGCCACTGGCCTCCACACACCAATTACCCATTCAGGCCAGCCCATTATCAACATCAACCCCACGGATACAGATGGTGTCTTCCTCCCTCCATGCCCTACTTGTTCACTGACTTCTTCTTTCTCCTCTCCCACGTCTGCCCTCTGTCTGCCCCAAGCATGGCCGGCTGTCGCCCTGCGGGAAGGAGCCAAGGCCACGACTCCATCTGACCATCTGTGGCAGCAGGGAACGTGGAACCACCTGTTTTTTCAGCCACAACTCCTGGAACGAAGAAGAGCCTCTCTGTGACCGCAGCTGAGGACCTGGCTGTGCAACTCCACTTGGAGCTTCTGACCCGGCCCAGCTCCTGGGCCGGTACCGGAACCGACCATGCCAGCCCACTTCCCCTAAATCCAACAGGAGCCTGGCGGTTGTCCCGATAAACCCCAGAACAGCTCAACTTCCTACTTGCCCCAACAACAACTTCAAAGCTGTTTCACATGGTTTCTGGCTCCGAAGCCACACAGAGATGATGGATCACAAAGCAGAAATCAGAACCATATGCATTTCATATTCAGCAAAATAAACAGAATTACAGCATCAGGGCTGGGTCCAGAAACCAGGGGGCTGAGAGCTTGGCCCCGAGCCCAGCCTGTGGCCCTCAGCGCAGGCTGGGCTCCTGGCCTCGCCTCGCCCCCAGCACGCCCACAAACAGAGCCTGCTGAGGTTTCTGCCTGCGATGCTGTTTCAGCTGACATTTCAGTGTTTTATGGAGTTTTTATGTTCTCTTTTATGGTGCAGTTGAAGATAGTTCAGCTTCTTTTTCTAGTTTCATTCAAATGCACACAAGCACCGACAGGAAGACCGTGTCGCTAATGATAGTGTGACAGCCCCAGGAGCCTCCGGGAGGGGATGGGGGTGGCAGCTGTGGCCCCCACCCCCTTTTATATCATCGGCTCCTTCCTCACAGAGCCAACCACGCAGGGTGTGCCCACTCCCAGCCTCACTGTCATCACAAAACAGGGAAAATCCTTCCTCTCCCACTTTCTAGGCAAGCAAGATGGCGTTCCACATAGCCAGTGCTTCTGAACCAGGGGCGGTTTTGCTGCACAGGTGACAGAGGGCAGTGTCTGGAGACATGTATTGGTCGTCAGGATGGGAACCGAGGATGTGGGCAGGTACATCAATTTCCAATTGCTGCCGTACCAAATTACCATAGACTCGGTGGCTCAAGATGACACCACGAATTTATTACCTGAGAGGTCTGTAGTTCAGTAATATGTCTCACTGGGCTAAAATCAAGGTGTTGGCAGGGCTGCATTCCCTGTGGAGGTTCTAGGGAGGAATCTATTCCCTGGTCTTTTCCAGCTTCCAGGGGCCAAGTGCATTCCTTGGCTTGCGGCCCCTCCTCCAGCCTCCAAGCCTGCAGTGATGGGTCAAGTCCTTTTCACACTGCTATCTTTCTGGTTCTCTCGCTTCTGTCTTCTTCCACTTATAGGACTTCTGTGATTATATTTGGGCCATTGGATAATCCGGGGTAATCTCCCCATCTCAAAGTCAGCTGATTTGCAACCTTAATTCCGTACGCAAATTCGATCCCCTCTTGCCATGTAGCCAAACACTCACAGGTTGCAGGATGTGAGCATCTTATGTGAGGAGAGAAGGTCATCACTGTGCCTATCGGAGGGGGCCACCGGCATCCAGTAAGGTGGGTCCAGGGATGCTGCTAAACATCCTACAAGGCACTTCCTTTGGATTGTGCCCACAAAAAAGTATCATCCTCCCCAAAATGTCAACAGTGTCCGAGCTGAGAAACACTGGTACGCCCTAACGCCAACAGCGTCTTAGTTGGTTCCTAGTAACCGTGACTCTAGTCCATTTCCACAGACGGGTCAACCGTGGGACTTTTGGAGATCATAGAGAAGCTCTGACCCACAATCGAGGAGAAATATTTTTACTATTCTGGTAAATATTTTCAAGTAGATTCTATAACTGTTCTGGAACCATCCTCAAATGATTCTTCTTTGACACACAGAAAATATACACAGACATTAAAAACATATAAAACGCATCTCGCTTACAGAAGGAGCATGGACACACAACTCTATGTGAATAACTTCAAATAACAGGCTGATTCAGCTTGGCTGCTGGGTTGCCCTCTGGTCTCAGAAATCCTGGAATTAGCCAGCAGAGCTGCTCATGCCCCTAGTCCCTCTCCCCTCGCCCAGGGGTGCTGAGCCACAACTAGCCAATGAACATTCCCAATGACCCTGCAGATCTCAGTCCCCACACTAAATGCCTTTCTGCCCCAGCGCTCCTGCGGGTACCCAAGGGAGTTCTGCCTTCTTTGGGTGAGGTCTGCAGCAGCTGGAGCTGCCTAGGGGAGGGGGCAGCTACTCAAGAGGCCCTGTCCAACCCTAAAGATACCAGGGGGCTGTCCCCCCTGCAAAGGATGGTTCCCCAGCACAGCTCCCCCCAGGCTCACCCTGTGGTCCCATTGGCTGGCAGGGTTTCCCAGAATGGATGAAGCAGGGCAGCAGAGGGTGACATTGTGGTTTCATGGGGACTCCCCTGCAGGGACAGGCAGACAGTCTGCTACTACCACTTTCTGTCATTCTAACAAAAGGAGTCCCTGCTTCCCCCTACCTCCACCAAAAGGATGAGCAGAGACAGAGTGGCATCCAGTGTGTGCGCCCAGGTGTCCCCGATGCCCCAGGTGAACCCCTGCTATCCTGCGATCTCTGCTGGGCACAGCGAGGCACTTGTTTAACTTCTCGGTTGCAATTCTCCAGCATCTTTTCCAAAGCCACATCTCTGTTCCAAAGCATGGATGCAATGGCTCTGACAAAGCCCTGACATGACCTCTGAGATTCTTTGGGGCTTGGGGCCACCAGCATCAAAGTGTTGTCTGCAGAGCACACTGCGTTTGTTCACTGGTCCATCTGACAAATGTTCTCTGTGCGTCTCTTACGCACTATGCACCCTGTGCTAGACAGAGGGCCTTGCCTGCAGGGAGCTTAAATCACAGGGAGAAGGGTAAGGCCCTGCTCTAAACATGTATGTGCATTACTTCATTTAATATTCACATTGATGTTGGAGGCAGGTCACCTTAAATTTTCAGAAAATTACAATCACTCATTTAATCTCCACCACCCCTCTGTGGGGTAGGTTCAGTCATTATACCCACTACAGGGGAGTAAACTGAGGTTCGAATTATTAGCCGCTGACCCCAGGGGTGTGTGTGCGTTTATAGCTAGTAAGTGGCAGTCCTGGCACTGGACCCCAGGTGAAACTGAGGTTTGTCAGGGGAACGAGCCCAAGGTCACACCCTTAACAGTCACATGGAAGGAGGCAGAGCTTGCATGTCTGGCTCTGGGACTCCTGGGGCATCACCTCTCCTTTAACCTGCTCACATGCCAGCTACCTGGCCAACACCTAGCACAGGTCACTGGCTGGTCACCCTCGCTGGCCCAGGGCTCCTTTAGGGCACCCAGGTCTGGGGCTCCCACTTCCAAGGGGCAGAGGAAGTGCTGCAGCCACAGCAGTTCCTTTGTTGCTCTGTCCCCCCACTGAGTCACCGCCCTCCAACGACAGTTGCCAAAGAGAGCCTCATTGTAGCAGGAGTGCTCATCCCACTTCCCTTTTCCATTTCCCAAACACAGCTTTCACCAGATCCAGCATTAATCATGTAAATGCCAGCTGAAGTTCAAAGATGCTTCAGTGGGATTTTCCAATATAAGGGCCCAGCAGCAGCAGCTACTACAGTTGCGGCTTCTCAGCCTCTCCTTTGGGACCTCCCAAGTCAGCTTCCTCTTCTCCCATTGTGTGCGGGGCTACGGTTTTCAAGTGTGGTTTTCACACTTGGGATTATCGTGGTAGAGCAAAAGCGTCAGTGATATTAACTGGCATTTCCAAGTACATGTTGGGTCATACCGTGGCCTGACCGGTGTTTTACCAGCCTCAGGAACCACCAGGCTGGCAGCAAACATTATCTTACTTTGTAAATGTAATTACATTAAGGATCTGGAGAGGAGGAGATCATCCTGGATGACCCGGCCGGGTCCCAGTGGCCGGCCCGAGTGCCCTGACGAGAGGGAGGCGGGGGGAGGTTCTATGACACACAAGAGAAGGAGCATGCTCAGGGAGGCAGAGACCAGAGTGACATGGCCGCGAGCTAAGGGACCCTGCTGCTGGGCCACCAGGAGTTGGAAGAGGCTTGTGGCAGCTATTCGCTGCGTGTGCCTGCCACCCAGACGGGGGCACCCCTGCTTCTGGTGAATTTCCCTCGGGGAAGCAGCTTTCCTCCACCCCTCCAATGAACAATTCCATCCCCTTGGCCGTGACGGCGAGTTCAGGGATGAGCAGGTGATCCAAGTCAGTCATCCGAGGCTCAGTCCTTGGGCTCTGTTTGGAGTTATCGGGGAAAGGAAGTAATATGAGAGGAGGCAAGGCTGAAGCTTCTGACTCCTTGCAGGAAAAACCTCCCTGAGAACGGAGCCAATGCAGAAGAAAAGGGGCTGCTGGGGAAGAGAGGAAGGAAGGCAGGGAAAGACAGCACGCTAGGCTGGTTCTGTGAAGCCCCTTCACCAAGCCATGCCAGAGGCTGATGCTGTGGGCATGTTTCAGTTACACGAGCCTATCGATCCCCTTTTTGCTAAAAGCCAATTTGAGTGGGATTTCTGTAATATGTATTAGGGAAAGCTCTAACGTTCCCTTCCTAAAGGCCAGGGTATACACCTTGGCAAAAAGCCTGAAGGACGTAAAGTAGACCAGAGATTCAGACCCTCCCTTCAGCCTGTGCTGGCGGGCAAGCTCCTCTCCCCAAGATATATGCATTTCCGAACGCCCCCTTCCCCCCACCCTGTATTAGTTTCCTATGGCCATTATAAAAAATTACCACAAATGGCATAAAACAACAGAAATATCTTCTCTCAGAGTTCTGGAAGCCAGAAATCAAGATCTGTGTCACTAGAGCCCTGGCTGGTGTAGCTCAGTGGATTGAGCGCGGGCTGGGAACCAGAGTGTCCCGGTTCGATTCCCAGTCAGGGCACATGCCTGGGTTGCGGGCCAGGTCCCCGGTGAGGGCCATGTGAGAGGCAACCATACATTGCTGTTTCTCTCCCTCTCTGTCTCCCTCCCTTCCCCTCTCTCCAAAAATAAATAATAAATAAAATCTTAAAAAAAAAAAGATCTGTGTCACTGATGGAAGCGAAGGTGTGGCAGGATCCTGTACCCCAAGGCACTAGGGGAGAACCAAGTCCTGGTCTCTTCCAGCTCCCCATGGCTGCCGCCTTCCCTCAGCTTGTGGCCTCATCGCTCCGCCTCTTCCTCCCTCACCATGCACACTCCTCCACTGTGCACAGTGATTCTGCCTCCGCCTCCCTGTCAGAAGGGCACTCGAGACTATATTTAGGCCCCAGATGGATAATCCAGGAAAATATCCACTCAAAATCCTTAATTTAATTACATCTGCGAAGACCCTTTTTCCAAAGAATAGAATGTTACCAAATTCTGGGGTTAGGATGTGCATATATGTTTGGGAGACATGACCAGCTGCTCCAGATATGGTCAACTCAGACTGTATGTGAATGTGGACGAGACAGGTCACTGTTTATGCCTCCAATTGTTAGGCAAACGGTTTCTGGTGCTTCAGGGGACCCACACCGTTTTAAGAAGCATGTGGCTCAGTGACAGCCAGTTCACCCCATGGAGGGGTGGTTCCTTATCATCCAAAAGGAATGTTCTTCCAAAAATAAGCAGGCGCATTAAGTTGTTTATTGCTTTAGAATCTATAGCTCTTAACAAGCAAGTGAAGCTTGGTACAAGCCACCGTGGTCCCGGGGGCTGTCTATGTCAAGCCCCCATCCCTCTTCTGCACAAAGACCCCCCATCTTGCTGCTACCTACGACTCTGCTTCTGTCTGAAAGTTCCCTTCCTAAATTCTGTTTAACTTGGGGCTGGTCAGCCTCTTTCTTCAATCTCTTAGCCCCATCCTCTTTTGGAAGTCAGGTCCTGAACACTTCAGAAAAATCTTCCCAATACCAGTGCCTTGAAAAGTCCCAGCTGGGGCCCCAGAGAGTCACAGGACCAATGAGGCAAGCTGTGTGGCACTAAGGATATGACAGTAACATTGGGGAAATGGGCTCAGAGAAGAAGATATACAAGAGGACAGAGCACTGGGCACAGCTAAGCAGGGGGCAGCCTCAGCAGGATGGCTGTTCAGGGGCACTGGGGTATGGAATGCAACCTGACCTCAGAGTAAGATGAAAATAATTAGAATACTCCCCACATGCACCCTAGTTTCCCCAGTGGCCAGGAGATCTGTGGGGTAGGGTAGAGTGGAGAGGTGCCTTCTGTATTGGAAGCAGGTGCGGGGGGCGGGGATTGTAGCAGAGCAAGAGAGCATGACAGGAAGCCAAGTGCAGCTGAGACTGTTTCTTACAACTCAACCAATTCTGACCCGCAGCTGTTGTACAGGGGGCTCTGGCTTCTCAGGGGTGGGTGGTGGTCTGTGCCAGAGGCACCTGAGAGAAGGGAGGGGAAGGGCTGGCCACCAGCTGGAGAGAACAGGAGCCTGCCGACACAGGTGCTCATCGCAGAGGGCACAGGAGGCATTCCTGCACTCCCACCGCCACCCTGGGGAGAACAGAGGCTTGTCATGCTACAAGGGTATCAGGGCAGGGAACACTGCTGGGTCTAGGCTGGTGGCTGCCGCTGTGCCCGCACAGGACCCAGGCAGCTGGGAGTAAGTCCCTCGGCTCTGACCACACCCCCAAGCCCAAGCCTGCCAAGTGGAAGTGCTGTGTCAGGACCCGCACAAAACGCAGGGCAGAGCA
>PVJI01013100.1:0-49019 GCA_004026765.1 Micronycteris hirsuta | reverse complement strand
GATCATTGGACTGCCAGAAGGAGAAGAAGAAATCCAAGGAATTGAAAAAATATTTGAACACATAATGATGGAGAATTTCCCGAAGCTGGTGAAGGAAATAGACTTGCGGGAAGTCCAGGAAGCTCAGAGAGTCCCAAAGAGGTTGGATCCAAAGAGGAACACACCAAGACACATCATAATTACATTACCCAAGGTCAAAGATAAGGAAAGGATCCTGGGAGCATCGAGAGGAAAGGAGACAGTTACCTACAAAGGAATCCCCATAAGACTGTCAGCTGATTTCTCAAAGGAGACCTTTCAGGCAAGAAGGGGCTGGACAGAGGTGTTCTAAGTCATGAAAGGCAAGGACCTACATCCAAGAATACTCTATCCAGCAAAGATTTCATTTAGAATGGAAGGGCAGAGAAAGTGCTTTGCAGATAAGGTCAAGTTCAAGAAGTTCATCACCACCCAGCCTTTATTGTATGAAATGTTGAAGGGAGTTATATGAGGTATGGAGGAATATTTAACAGGGGAGTGGTAGGGGGAGAGGGTGGGAATGGGGCACAGAACAAGTAGCATAAATGGGAGGTAGACAACAGACAAGGGGAGGTTAGAACAGTATAGGAAGTACAGGAGCAGAAGGACTTATGTGTATGACCTATGGACAAAACTAAAGGGAGGGGAAAGGGGGGAAAGAAGGGGGGAAATGGGGCAACTGTAACAGCATAATCAATAAAATATAGTTAAAAAAATAAAAAAATAAAAAATAAATAAATAAAAATAAAAAATATATAATGCTTTAGTGAATAAATAAATAAATAAATAAATAATAAAAATGGTTACAACAAAAATAATAGTCTCTTATTTCACTTTTTAGTTTATAAAGTGTTTTTACATATATTATTTAGCAGCATAATGATCCAAAATTTTAGGTAATTATTATTTCCATCTTGCAGATAAAAAGCCTAAGTTACCTAGGTTTAGGTGATTTTTCCAAATTAAAAGGCATAGATCCAATCTTTTAATTCTAAGACAAGTGTAATTAGGAAATATTGAAAAACATCAGGGAACCTGGAAAGTTTTAAATATGTTTATCTAGATAAATAGATAAAATATTATCATATTAGTGACAACACATGTCCATTCTCCTTGGCTTAATATTTTACTTCTAATTATTTACTTTAAGGAAATAATCAATGATATGTATCAGGGTTTTTGTGTAAAAAGTTTTTATAATATTATGTATAACAATGAAGGCCAAAAACAATGTAAATAAGCAAAGGAATGATTAAAGAATTATATCATATCCATTTGATGGGAACTATGCAACCATTATACATCTATAAACTTCTGATATGAAAAATGTTAAAGATAGATACATACATAGGTATACAGATACATAGGTAGATGCAAAGATGCATAGACAGACTATAATTTTGTAAAAATAACACAAAGAAAATCAAGAAGAATACATGAATAAATGAAGGTAACACATTCAATGACACCGCTACCATTAAAAAAAAAGGCTGGAAGGAAATACACCAGAATGGTAAAAATACATTTTTTCTGGGTAGTGAATGGAGACTCTTAAATTATCTTTCTCTTTATGCTCTCTGTATAGTACAGATTTTCTTTTTAATTATTTTCTTCTAAAAACAACATCAAATTTTATAATTCTGTTCCCAAATGGGACTCTATAATGAGATTGCAGAGAGGATTGAGGAGAAGAGGTGAAAGTAGGGGGTTAATTTACCTTCAAGAAAAGAAGTTGACAGAACAGGTATTTTATAGAAATCTGTACACCTAAGGATCACATCCAGAGGAAATTAACTTCAGTTTTTAAAGAAAGATTGTAGTTGGTAAACATAAAAATTTTCTGAACACTGCTGGAAGTAGAAGGTGGCAAGTGAAACATTCATCTTGGGTGCAAAATTTAAGGGAGCAGAGTGATCAAGATGAACACAATTTTAATGAAATGATTTTTAAATCAGTGCAAAAATCCATGATAAAAAATTTGAAATTTTAAACAACCACGGGGTCAATTCTAAGGGACACATGGACAAAACCAAGGTGGTTGGAATCAGGGGAGGGAGGTGGGGATGACTGTGGTGGGGAGTAGTGTCTGGGGAAAATGCACACAACTGTACTTGAACAACAATAAAATTAATTAAAAAATTAAAATAAAAAATAAATATTACTACAGTGAGATGTAAGTAGTGGAATGAGGACAGATTGTGGAATTTTCTTACTAAAATTTTTAGGAACAGAAAAATATAAAATATTTCAAAATATAGAAGAAAATGTGCAGTAAAATATGTATGTGTAAACTTTCCTCAGGGATGTGGAGATGAGCTAGTCCTTAACCATTACTGTTTGGCTAAGATTCATGATTTATTACTGAAAAAAAACCCTCAAATCTTATATAAGTGGAGAACCTGTCCTACCCACATTAAAAGGAATAGAAAAATTAAGCTAGGTTATAGAAGAGAAAAGATTGAATTGAGCTCGTGCATTACTACAATTGCTCTCCTCTCTCACCACCCCTTCAAGAAAACAGTGACTCATAAAATCTCAGAGACCTGATGTGTGATAACACTAGGATTGTCATATGATCATGATCACTGAAACAAAATAGCAGCCTCCATCTGTGGAATCCATCTCCCTAAGAACCGCAGCACTTTACACCATATTCTGTTTCTGTGGATTCTGGATCTTTAGCCTAACATCTCTCCACACTAAAAAATACAAAACTATTATCTTCCAGAAAAATCATTTTCTACTTAGCCCTGACAACCAATCCTGCACAAGGATTGTTCATTATTCCAGCCTTTCCAGTTGGAAGCAAGCTGGAAAAATTCATATGCTTTGTAGCTTAAGTTATTTACATATAATTTAATCATATAAAGTTAGAGCTTGGAGGTAATTTTAAAAGCCCCACATTCCTCACAAATAGTACACCAAATTCTGATTCAGTGCTTACAATTATTGGAAATTCTTTATCTTACAAGTTAGCATCTCCTCTCTTAAAAAAAAACAGATACTAAGTTTACTTAAAAATAAAACACGTTTTATGTTATACAAATGCTTAAGGAAAAAAAGCCATCTGTAGAGTATAAATGGAAAAGTTAGTTTTCTAGTTCTGTATGCATTCTTTGTTCTAGAAGTAAACATAATTCACGTTTGTTTTTAAAATTTCTGTATAGAAATTTTCTATGTACAATTATGCAAATTTCCACATCATTTCAATGTTATACAAGTAGAGCTACATGTAGCACACTGATTCACAACTAGCTTTTTTCACTCAATATTAAATCTTGGCTACTTTCCATAAATCTATCTCTATCTTTATTTTCAACAATACATAATATTCCATTTATAGGTCCATATAGACCTAATATCATTAATTCTATTTTTGAATGGCTTTAATTCTTAGAAAATGTTACTTTCTATTGATTCCATATCTGTTTCCCTGTAACTCTCTACCTGCCCACATTATCCTACCTCCTATTTCCCTTTTAGTCATGCAGTACTTAAAATATTTGAAGATCATTATCATGCCTGCTAAATTTCATGTCCTTGAATCCATTACCACAGCAAGATGATCAAAAATAAATATAATATTAATGGACATGAGAATCAATACAACCAAATACTGAAAACCATACAGAGGAAATAATAAAATTTTGGAAAAAATACATGGCATTCCATTTTCATTTAGTTCTGTCAAGAGCATCTCACTGCTTCTGACCTTGGTAATAGGAAGGAGTTGTCCCTTTCCAGATAGTGATCTTCAAAAAGAATTGAATCTATGCAGAGAAAGCTCATGAAAACACCTCGGTGTGGAAGTCAAAAGCCAGAAAGCAAGGAAAATTTGGCTGTCTCTAGTATCAGAGAGAACTTCAAATTATAGCTATATTTCTTGAGAATAGGGACATTAGTTCCTTTTGTTGGAGAAGTGGCCTAGGAAAAATGCAATCTCTTCAATTTGAGGTTTCAGGAGCTTTGGGCATTTATTTTCCCCAAGAGAAGGAAATCCCTTTGCCCTAAGTCTCTTGGGAACATCCCATTAAAAATCTCTCCAAGGTATTAAGAAGTAAGAAGGTGAGAACCCCAGTGCTTGTCTCAAGGGTCTCATTAGGAACTTGGGTAACAGATGAGAGACAGAATATCAAGTGTTTACTCACTTTTAGGGTTTGTTGGGATTTCAGGAACTAACACTGAGTTGATTTTTAATCAAGTAAAGTCTTAGGAAGACTCCATAAGCTTATAAAGAGAATATTCCAAATTTTATTTTGTTAATGTTAGAGAGAAAACCAACTTCCTGAAACTTATACAAATAAGATGGGGCAAACAGAGGGCTATGGGGGTTAGAGGTTCTCTTGTCCTGTAGCCAATTTTCCATAAGTCTCAGCAGATGTAGAAGTCAGCCTCACTCTCCCATTTAGAGAGAGCAATGTCCTATGCTTGGCAACAGCAGAAGATAGTGTCAGACCTATTCCTTATGCTCCCTTCAGTTCATTCACCAATCTTGCTGGAGAGAAAATGAAAAGGCAATAGATCTCTATTTCATCAAATTCAGTTTCTGGCTCAGCACAACTCCATCAAGATGATCTCTGTACTTATGGCAAATGCTTGAGGATCCGTGTTAAAACTAACCTGTTAAAGGAGATTGCCATAACAATCTTCAAACCAGACTAAGAATTTTCTGTCTAAAATAATAGCATTATGCTAAGCAAAATAAGTCAGGCGTTGAGGAACAAATACCATATGATCTCACCTTTAACTGGAACATAAACAACAAAAGAAAAGAGCAAGCAAAATATAACCAGAGACATTGAAATTAAGAACAATAGCCAGAGGGGAAGGGGGATGGGACTGTGGGGAGAAGGGTTTTCAGGAACCACTATAGAGGACACATGGACAGAACCAAGGGGGAAGGTGGAGGCAGTGGGTGAGGTGGGGTTGGAGGGGGAGGGGAGGGGAGAGGATGCAGACAACTGTAATTGAACAACAATAAAGTAAAAAAAAAGTTAATTATTAAGTACTTTTTTGTTGTTGCTATAGAAAATGGGATTTTTTTCCTGATTTCTGTTTCTTATATTTCATTGTTGGTGTACAAAAATGCCTTCCATTTTTGAATACTGATTTTGTATCCTACTATTTTGCCAAATTCACTTATTAGGATGACTAGTTTTCTTCGTGGAGTCTATTGGGATTTCTGTGTACACTATTGTGTCATCTGCAAAAAAATGACAGTTTAATTCTTCCTTTCCAGTTTGGATGGCTTTTATTTCTTTTTCTTGTATGATGGCTGGGCCTAAGACTTCCAATACTATGTTGAACAGAAGTGGTGAAAATAATCATCCTTGTCTTACGCCTGATCTTAGTGGGAAAGCTCTTAGATTTTGGCCATTGAATATGAGGTTGGCTATAGGTTTCTCATATATGACCTTTATTGTGTTGAAGTATGGTCCCTCTACTCCCATTTTGCTGAGAGTTTTTGTGACAAATGCATGCTGTACCTTATCAATACTTTTTCTATACCTATTGATATGATCATATGATTTTTGTCTTTCCTTTTGTTTATGTGATGTACTACATTTATTGATTTACAAGTATTGTGCCATCCTTTCTTCCCTGGGATGAATCCCACTAGATCATGGTGTATGATCTTCTTGATGTATTGCTGGATGCGTTTTGCCGGTACTTTGTTAAGGATTTTAGCGTCTATGTTCATCAGTGATATTGACCTGAAGTTTTCTTTCTTTGTTGTGTCTTTATCTGGCTTTAGGATTAGGATGATGCTGGTTTCATAAAAGGAGTTTTGGAGTCTTCCATCTTCTTGGAGTTTTTTGGAATAGTCTGAGAAAGATAGGGGTTAGCTCTTCCTTAAATGCTTTGTAGAATTCTCCTGTGAAACCATTCCATCCAGGGCTTTTGTGTGCTGGGAGTTTTTTGATTACTGCTTCAATTTTGTCTGCTGTTATCAGTCTATTCAGGCTTTCTGCTTCTTCTTGATTTAGTTTTGGAAGGTTATATTTTTCTAGAAATTTTCCCATTTCACCCTGGTGTTCATATTTCTTGGCATATACTTGTTCATAGTAATTTCTTACAATCCTTTGTATTACTGTGGTGTCAGTTGTAATCTCTCCTCTTTCATTTCTGATTTTATTTATATGTACCCTCTCTCGTTTTTTCTTGATGAGTGTGGTTAAAGAATTGTCAATTTTGTTCATCTTTTCAAAGAACCAGCTCCTGGATTTATTAATCCTTTGAATTGTTGTTTTAGCCTCTATGTCATGTAATTCTGCTCTGATCTTAGTTATTTCCTTCCTTCTACTTGCTCTGGGCTTTCTTTATTGTTCCTCTAGTTCTTGTAGATGTAGGGTTAGGTTTTTATTTGAAATATTTCTATCTTTTTGTGGTAGCCCTGTATTGCAATGAACTTCCAACTCAAGACTGCCTTTGCTGTGTCCCATAGGTTTTGGACTGCTGTGTGTTCATTTTCATTTGTTTCCAGAAATGTTTTGATTTCTTCCTTGATCTCATCATTAATCCTTTCATTGTGTAATAGCATGCTATTCAACCTCAATGAACTTGAAGGTTTTTGAGTTTTCTTCTGAGGTTGGTTTCTAGTTTCAGGCCTTTGTGGTCCAAGAAAATGCTTGATATGATTTCAATTTTCTTGAATTTCTTGAGACTTCGTTTGTGTGCTATCATGTGGTCTATATTTGAAAATGTTCCATGTGAATTTGAAAAGAATGTGCATTTTGCTTCTTTGGGATGAAAAGTTAGCTGATTTTATATATATATATATACACACACACACACACACACACACACACACACACACACACACACACATACCAGTTAAGTCCATTTTATCTGGGGCATTATTCTATGCATCAATATCCTTGTTGATATTTTGTTTGGAAGATCTAACTATTGTTCAGAGTTGGGTGTTAATATCCCCTACTGTAAGTGTGTTGCTGTCTATCTCTTTCCTGAAGTCCTCTAAGATTTTCCTTATATATTTGTGTGCTACTATTTTGGGTGCACATATGTTTATAATGTTTATGTCTTCTTGATGGATTCTGTTCTCAAGTATCATGAAGTATCCTTCTCTGTCTTTTTTTTATGGGCTTTGTTTTGAACTCTATTTTGTCTGATATAAGTATTGCTACACCACCTTTTTTTTTCCTGTTGATTTGCTTGAAATATTTTTTCCAATCCTTCACTTTCAGTCTGTGTAGCTCTTTTGTTCTGAGGTGTGTCTCTTGTAGGCAGCATATGTGTGGGTCATGCGTTCTTATCCAATTAGCTACCCTTTGTCTCTTGATTGGATCATTTAATCCATTTACATTTAAGGGTATTCAATAGGTACTTATTTATTTTCCCCTTGTTACTGTTTTCATTTCTCTCTCACTCTTTTCTTCCTCTTTTAAAGCAGTCCCTTTAGCATATCTTGCAGTGCGAGTTTGGGGCAGTGTATTCTTTTAGCCTTCTTTTGTCTTGGAAACTCCTTATTTTGCCTTTCATTTTAAATGACAGCCTTGCATGGTAGAGTAGTCTTGGTTGCAAATCTTTGTGTGTAATTACTTGGAATATTTCTTTCCATTCCCTTCTGGCTTGTACTGTTGAGTAATGAGCTGCTGGCCTTATTGAAGCTCCCCTGTATGTTATTTCCTGATTCTCGCTTGTTGCTTTTAAGATTCTCTCTTTGCCTTTACAATTTGGCATTTTAATTATTATTTTTCTTGGAATGAGCTCTTTGGGTTCCTCTTGATTGGGACCCTCTGTGCTTCCTGAACTTGTGTGACTGTTCCCCTCACCAGGTTCAGAAAGTTTTCTGTCATTATTTTTTCAAACAGGTTTCTATTCCTTGCTCCTTCTCTTCTTCTGGTATTCTTGTGATTCAAATATTGATGCATTTCACGTTGTCTTCCAGTTCCCTTAAACTATCTTCATATTTTTTTAGTCTTTTATCTTGCAGCTCCTCTACCTGGGTATCTCTTTCTACCTTATCTTCCAGCTCACTAATTCGAGCCTCTGCTTCATCCCACCTGTTTGTAATTCCTTCTAGTGTATTTTTTATTTCAGAAATTGTATTATTCATTTCTTCCTGATTCTTGTTTATAGTTTCTATTTCCTTTCCATGCTGTTGTATTTTCCACTCAGTTCCTTGTAGTTGTCAGTGAGTTCCTTGGGCATCCTTAAAACCATAGTTTGCTTGCCTCCATTTCATTTAGCTCTTTTACTGGGAAATCTTCCAATCCTTTCCATTGTATGTTCTTCCTTTGTCTCCCCATTTTAGGTGACTCTTTTTGTTCGTTTTTGCGATTCCAGATCCTCTGCTTTGCCAGCTTGTCTTCATGGAGTGAGCTTCTTTGGTAGGGGTTCTGTGGGATTCAGTGGTGTGGTCTTTTTTATCTCCTTGTCTGGATGCTTTATAGTTGTCCTTTCTTCCATTCATGCAGGCTCTCTTGTTGTATTGGACTCTTCTTTTTTGTGGCTCCTTTGTTGGTGGGTTCTCCCCTCCAGCGGGTTTACTAGAAGTCACAACTCCCATCTTTGGTGGGAGACATCCATGATATCTCAGTTGGAAGAGGTTCAGGAGTTAGCACTATCTCAGCCATTAAACCCACTTTTCAAACCTCACTTCCTGGTAGTGCTTCACCTGCTATCCACCTACTTGCTCATCTCTCATCCTATCCTGTATCCAATATTAACTTGAATTTTTATTGAACTTTGCCTAATTGGAGAGCATAAAAAGGGAAAAGCCAGTAGATTTGTCTTTCTTTTTCCTCCTCAATTTTGGAGAAAGGCACTCAGACCCAGAGACCCTTTGAACTGACCCCTCCTCTGCTGGTATGTTCCAAATCACAAAAGTTCCTGTCAAAAGCTTTTAGCTCTGGACACCTCACAGTTGATGGGATCTATATTTTATGCATGGTTAGTTGTGTTTAATTTCCCCATTACTACAAAGTGAAATATAGATCAAGCTTTCTGATAATAACAAGTCAAAATTTGGGGATAGAGATGCTGTTTATGAGTGTTAAACACATGAGTATCCAGTATTAAGTGAGATTAAGACACATTTTATTGATCTCAGTAGGCACATGTTCCTGATGTTGGTGGACTTTTAACAACATACTCTAGATAGTGGATAGAAAAAGAAGGACTTTTTTAAAAATAAGATAAAAAATGTGTGGAATTCAACTGTTTCATCAAACAATTAACCCAGGGTAGAGTGGAGTTATGGTTCAATATTAGCATTTATGTGTTTCTTTTGATTTCTAGGCTTGTTCATTTAGATACAATTGTATGCTATGGAAATTAGGGTATGATTTATTCTTTTTGATCTTGATATTGGTTTTGCTATTGATTTTGGTTGTTGAATTTCAGGAGTGAATGGATGAATTTTTTTTTTTTAATTTTAAGCTTTAATGAACTGCTTTTGTAATTGCTAAATCTTTCTCATTACTGTTACCAAAACACTACCTTCATTTTAATGCTGGACACTGAAGGAAAAGTTTTATGATAGAGAAACAAATGAAAGTGGTCTGTCTAACTCCAAAACTTATACTCTCCAAGATAGAAAATAACATCTCTTGATGACCTCTACTCTGTCTTTCATTCCAGCAGGAGATATGTGGACAGTGTAAATATTTAGGAAGAAGTCTTTAAAATAACTCTTTGAGTCACAGTAAAGGGATTGTCTCTGAAGGACAACTTGATTGAAGGATCACTATCCTAAGGAAAAAGAATACCCCATGAATTCCTGGACAAACTCAACACACTGGTAAAGTAGAATCCATCTGTTTTTTACAAGATCACAGTATTCAAATAATGCCTTCTGACAGCACCTTAAAATTTCTTTCTCCCTCCCTCCCCCATCACCATCAAACAAATTTTTGTGCTCAATTTTTTTCTAATCATGCTCTCTTCTTCATGGCCATGGAGAAGAGTGAAGTTGTTTACATTAATTATGCTGGCATGAGATACTGGTTAGCATATGAAAAATCCTGTGTAGGTTACCAATTCCTTAATACAGTTGAAATAAATGCATGTTTCTCTTGAGTCTTTAATAAATGACAGTAATAAAGTGGGGGGGGAGAAATATATTTATTAAGCTTCTTTCACATACCAGATGCCTCGCAATGCATTTTACACATTCATTATGCTATTCGACCTCATAATAAATCTGTGATCTAGATACCATTATTGTCCCTATTTCATAGGTAACTTTATTTTTTTTTTTAAGATTTTATTTTTTTATTTATTTTTAGAGAGATGGGAAGGGAGGGAGAAAGAGAGGGAGAGAAACAGCAATGTGTGGTTGCCTCTCACATGGCCCTCACTGGGGACCTGGCCCGCAACCCAGGCATGTGCCCTGACTGGGAATCGAACCGGGACCGCTTGGTTCCCAGCCCGCGCTCAATCCACTGAGCTACACCAGCCAGGGCCCTATTTCATAGGTAACTTTAATCACATAAATGCTAGGAGCATTTGAATTCACATTTTTAATTACAAATAACTTGCACTTTTTGAAATAACTTGCTGCTTTCTTTAAAGATCTGTAATAAAAACATGTGTGATCTGGGACCAATCACTAATCTTATCTAAAACTTTCTATCCATAAATATTTTTAGCCCCATACTTTCTAATTCAATAAAGGCTGGAAGCTTTATTTAGATCAATATGTAGAGAGATTTCATGTTTAATTCAGTAAACAATACAACAGTTTGTGAGGAAAAACATGGCGTCTAGAATGGGACCTTGCTTACTTCATATTGCCCATGCCTACTTCAGAGTTTGGGCAAGAATCAAATATAATACCACATATAAAAAATCTTTGTAAATGACAAACCACTATATATTTATGGACTTATCATCTCCAGTATCATCATCAATATAAAATCCTGGGAGAAGGTGATCAGTTCTGATCTATGTATAAAAAAACAGAAGAATTAGTCAAAGAGGCCTTAGATGTGGGGAAATTGATGTAGATTTGAAAGAGAAAGGGTCATCATGTTGGATGACAAAAATGGACATAAGCTGGAAAAAAATAAGTTATATGACCTATATTCCTATGTTATGACTTAATATCTGCCTTCCTTTGTTGTAACTCCTATCAAGACCTAGTAGGCCAGGCGGCGAGGGACAAATACCATATGATCTCACCTTTAACTGGAACATAATCAACAAGAGAAAAAAGCAAGAAAAACATAACCAGAGACATTGAATTTAAGACAATCTAACAATAGCCAGAGGGGAGGGGGGAGGGGACAACGAGGAGAAGGGTCTTCAGGAACCACTATGGAGGACACATGGACAGAACCAAGGGGGAGGAGGGAGGCAGGGAAGGGAGGTGGGGTTGGAGGGGTTGGGGGGAGGGGAGGGGAGAGGATGCAGACAACTGTAATTGAAAAACAATAAAGTAATTATTTAAATAAATAAATAAAATTAAATGTTAAAAAAAAAGACCTAGTAGTACAAAAGACATGTCTGAAAGTATCTTCAATTTGCCGGTAAGAGAGTAGATCATTACAGAATCAGATGAAAATTTGTGGATATTTGGACTAATGGATTAGTCCAGAATTTAGGTAACAAGAGGGTTGGTAGTGTTACTGGAAGGAATAGTTTCTTCCATGATGTTACAGGAAAGGAATTTCAGGTACACATATGTAGGAGGATTTTAAGCAACAGTGACAAGATTTATTAGAGCACTCTTGAAAAGGCTGCCAAACTAACAAGACACTTTCCCTACACTCAGCTGGTAGATGTTCACTGCCACCAGGCCCACCGTTGCATCCATGACCAGGTTGTTTAGCTCTGTCTTGCTGCAGGAGAAGTTCATATTTCCAGGCTATAGGCCTGCACTTGAGCCACCAGGTCCTGGAGTGTCAACAGGTCCCAGAGCTGCCTCACCCTGGCACTTGAGGCTGGACTTGGGCAAGTTATTTAACTTCCTTGTGCCTCATTCCCTATCTGCACATCTGCTTCCAAAGTTCAGTAACACCTGGGCCACCGTTGCCACTGCTCTCTGGCCCATGTGGCTTCCACTTGTTAAGTTTTAATTATATTTCCTTGGGTTTGTGAAGAGGCAGGCTTTTTACTCTAAAACTATTCAATCTTTTTTCTATTATTTCCCACTCTTATGTCCTTATCTTATGCCATTTTTTTGTCCCAATTTTGCCTTCTCTCCTTTATGGTCACCATTTTGGCTTTTACTACACATGTGTACAGTGAAAGGATATGCTCTGTTCCATCTTTCTGTCCTCCTATCAATGGAGTGAACTCTTGGGGGTGACTGCAAAGCATCTATCCTTCCTCCTCAGATGCCTGGAGTGACTGTGAAACTGCCCTTTCTTAGTTAATCTGGCTGGTTCTGTTTTTTCCCCTTCCTTTTGTTAATATATAACTGCCTATGTAACAATAGCTCCGGAGAACCACAACAGAATTTCGGCAATTGCTGGCCATACTCATGGACATGCATAAATAGTATATTGTCATGATTTAGAGTTAGATTTTAATGTTTGAATCCCAAATTAGCCATGTATTACCCTAAGACAAGTTGCTTAAACTCTCTAAACCACAGTTTTCCTGCCTGTAAAATATAGGTAATAAAGGTAACTTCTTCATTGGATTATTGTGAGAAATGAATGAAATATCTTCTGTACCTCACTTTTCTAAGTTGCACTGATTTATAGTTTAAGAAATTCCTGCGACTGTGTGCCTAGCCCTGTGCCTCTCTCCCACCAGATTCCAAGTGTGTCTAGGGAGGTGGGATCAGGAGTAAGAAGGTACATATAAAATTGCCCAATTAAGCACCACACTGAATATTATCTCTAGACAAGGAGGCGAAACCAGGCACTGCTGATGAGTTAACCAGATAAGACACAGAAAATATTTCCTTCTCCTTTTTTATTTTAAGTCTATTTTAAGTTCCTAGACTTCTTTAGCTCAGTCTGCACCTGGGGGCCACAGAGGAGATGCCTACTTCCATGGGAGTCCCTTCCCTGCTGTTGGTAACTCTGTTGCTCTTCTGTAAGTAGAGGTTCAGTCACCCTTCTTGAAGTGCCCAAAATAGATCTAGTGAGCACCTGGGGTGGGGATGAAAGTTTTAGTGGTGACTTTTTCTAGGCCATACACAAACTACGTGACATTTCCCAGGGATTCTGCAGTGGAGACAAACTGGAGAGCAGAGAAACCAAGCTGAGCAACACCTAAGCAAGAAGCCAGATTGAAAACCTGGTTTCTTGCAATAGCTCTGGCATCTCCCAGAGGGCAAGGGAAGGAGAATAGAGGAAAGACAGAATCTCCTTTTCTCCTTGGATTTAATTCCTGAGAAGTTGATTGATTATTAAAACTCCAAGATCCCAGTGAACAGGAGTCTCAAAAGGTTGGGGATAGACACTAACTTATCCTCTCTGAAATTTTGCAGCTCCAGATGGCATGTCAGCAGGTGAGTCCTCTGTCCTTGTTTCCCTCACTGTACTTGCCTCCCTACACTGTTTCCCTTTATTATAGCACCTTTGTTTTTTAATGATTATTCTTTGTTTTTAAATAATTATTAGTCTGCTCTTCTTTGTTCAACCCACCTCCCATATCCATCTTGCCTTGTCTTTCATTTTTTCTCCCATTGAAAAGTTTCTCAGGTACCAATTCATTTTTTTTTTTGAGTCACCATTTCTTCTTTTTATGCCACCAACTATATCTGTTGAACATTTGAATGTCTCAGCTGCTCTTCCAAGCACTATTACATAATCTCATTCAATATTACATCATCATTTTTAATATTGCTATTTTATAATCGAGGATGCTTAAACTCAAATTCAGTGATTTTCTGGAGGTTACACAGCAAACAAAGAACTGGATTCTAACATAAGTCCTTTGGATTCAAGTATGGTTTTCTTTCACCTCCATCACCCCCTGCTATTTCCTTAGCTTCACACCTCTGTTCTTGGAAGACTTTTAAGATTAATCCTTTTTATGTTTCTCATTACCTTCAGGAATGATATATATTTTTGCTGCATATACACTCACAACACAGTTATGCATACATTATTCACTTATTCATTTGTTCAGTGTACCACCCTTTGAGCTGAGCTATGGTTAAACATGACATTTTTCTCTGCCTGAGAAGAGATTAAAGCCCTCATTTACAAATTATGAAATTAAAATAAAAAGAATTAAAATGAATTATTCTATATCACATATTCAACTTTCCATTTGTCTGTTTTTTAAATATCCTGCATTCTTGTTCTGCCTTTCTCCCTAGGTTAGGAGCTCCCTGGGGTCACAGTAGTATCTCTTCTTTTTCTAAATTTTAGGACTCAGGAGGTCTAATCAACAGTAAGGTGTAGACTAACCATTGATTGACTATTGATATGTCTGTACTTTGAAGTCTAGACAATTAATTTTCAATGATTTTTTCCCTATGTATCTCTTTTTATAATTTGATCTTCTCAAAGTCACCTGGAAATCTATGGTGTCCTTGAATCCCCCATGGAATAGAATATTTAGAGGAGAGAATGTGACTCTTACATGTAATGGGAACAATTCCCTTGAAGTTAACTCCACTAAGTGGACCCACAACAACACCGTCTTAGAAAAGACAACGTCAAGTTTGGACATTGTAAATGCCAGATTCCAGGACAGTGGAGAATACAGATGTCAGAACAAAAATCTTATTCCAAGTCAACCTGTGAATCTAAAAGTTTTCAGTGGTAAGTTCCAAGTCCATGGAAATGTATATTCTCCTATGTGAAAAAAAAAAAAAAAAAGCCTATCTGATGATGGGGAGAAAAGTTATTCCAAGGCTTAGGGTACCAGGGTGGGACTTAGGGTCTCTCATTAAGACTCATCCATCTCTCTTCTTCCATCTCCCTCTTCTGCTTGCCTGCTCTTCTGCCTTCTTTTAATATTCTGGCTATTTCCAATGTTATTCCTCTTCTATCTTTTCTATATAGGTGCAGATGTATATTATATGGTCAATGGCATGTTGGATATGTGAATATAGAAAAGAGCTACATATCTGAAACAGAAAAGTTTCAATGTAAAGATTTGCTCTGCAATATACATATACAGTAACCTGAATACTAGGATGTACTCTTCATTTTGAAATGTATCTGTGTACATTTTTCATATCTTCTGCTTTTATTGAAAAAAAACATTTATGTTTGCTTTATCTTTATCATTTTCCTATTGCTAATAATTAATGCAGCCTGCTTTTGTATATGTGGGTAAGTTAGTAAATGTTGAATGAACAAACTAATGATTTCATTTGAACAACTAGGATATTGTTATATTTTACTTTATATGTTTTAATATAAATTTATTTATTTATTTAATTATTATTTGAATACAGTTGTCTCCATTTACCTCCCACCAATCACCTCCATCCCACCCATCCCTGCTTCCTACTCTCAATCCTACCCCCTTTGGCTTTGTCCATGTGTCCTTTATACATGTCCCTTGACTGTCCTTCCCCTGTTTTCCCCCTTTATCCTTCTCCCCACTTCCCTCTGGTTACTGTCAGTTTGTTCTTTATTTCAATGTCTCTGGTTATATTTTGTTTGCTTGTTTGTTTTGTTGATTAGGTTCTGTTTATAGGTGAGATCACATGGTTTTTGTCTTTCACCACTTGGCTTATTTCACTTATCATAATGTTCTCCAGTTCCATCTATGCTGTCACCAAGGGTAGAATTTCCTTCTTTCTTTCTGCTGCATAGTATTCCACTGTGTAAATGTACCATGGTTTTTTGATCCATTCATTTAATGATGGGCACTTAGGTTGCTTCTAGTACTTGACTATTGTAAATTGTGCTGCTGTGAACATTATGGTGTATAGATTCTTTTGAATTGGTGTTTCAGTATTATTAGGGTATAATCCCAGCAGTGGAATTGCCCTGTCAAAAGGTAGTTCCATTTTTTAGTTTTCTGAGGAAATTCCATACTGTTTTCTACAGTGGCTGCACCAGTCCACATTCCCAAAACAGTGCTCTAGTGTTCCCTTTTCTCCACTATCTCACCAGCACTTCTTGTTTATTGCTTTGCTTATGATTGCCATTCTGACCGGTGTGAAGTGAACATGTATCACAATTTTTATTACATGTAATTATTTATTTAATGTCCTTATCATTTGGCTCCACAGTTCAAAAGTTTTGGGGCCATGTCTGTTCTTTACATTGTATCTCCAGTTCCTAACATAATACCTAGGAGCTAGTAAGTACTCAATACATTTTTTTAAAATAATAAGTCATTAAAAAATAAGAGTCTGTTTCTATGACTGGTGCCATTTTAAGAATTGAAAAGCATGACCTATCAATTCCACTGTTGGAATTATACTCTAAAACCCCTGAAACTCCAATTCAAAAGATCCTATGCACCCCAATGTTCATAGCTGCACAATTTATAATAGCCAAGTGCTGGAAGCAACCTAAGTGCCCATCAGTAAATGAGTGGATCAAAAACTACTGTACATTTACACAATGGAATACTATGCAGCAGAAAGAAAGAGCTCCTACCCTTGCGACAGCATGGATGGAACTGAAGAGCATTACGCTAAGTAAAATAAGCCAGGAGATGAAAGACAAATACCATATTATCTCATCTATAAGTGGAACCTAATCCACAAAACAAAAAGCAACCAAAATATAATCAGAGACATTGAAATGAAGAACAAACTTAAAGTAACCAGAGGGGAGGTGGGAGGGAATAATGGGAGGGAAAGAAGGAAGGGTTTTCAGGAACATGTACAAAGGACACATGGACAAAACCAAAGAGAGGTAGGATCAAGGGTGGGGAGTAAGGACAGCTGAGGTGGAGAGAGTGGTGGGGGTAAAATGGAGACAATTGTACTTGAACAACAATTAAATAAAAATTTAAAAACAGGAACAGAATTGAAAAGCGTACACCGAGGAAGAATTTTAAATGGAAATATGTATGACTAATTTGTACAAACATATTTTATCTAAGATCAATCCTTGAGGATATTTCTAAAATTTACTCTAAGGAAATATTTAGTTTGTTTTTTTTAAGATTTTATTTAGTTATTTAGTTATTTTTAGACAGAAGGGACCAGAGGGAGAAAGAGAGGGAGAGAAACATCAATGTATGGTTGCCTTTCACATGGCCCCCACTGGGGACCTGGCCTGCAACCCAGGCATGTGCCCTGACTGGGAATCAAACCAGCGACCCTTTGGTTCACAGTCCACACTCAATCCACTGAGCTATACAAGCCAGGGCTAGGAAATATTTAATTTGTATTTAGAATTTGCATGTGGGTGTTAAAACATTTTTTATTCAAGATGAAAATACAAAGTTTGTTTAGGCCTTTTTAAATTTTTTATTGTTCAAGTACAGTTAAAATATATTTTATTTATTTATGTATAATAAATAGATAATTAATATGTATAAATATAAACTTTATTTATTTCTACTATGTGAATATATAATAATTTATTTATAATATATATACATAATAAATATATTATGTATAAATTTATTTATAATATAATACAATAATTTATTTATAATATATACATAATAATAAATATATAATAAATACTTATAATCTAAAATGTATTATATAAATATATTTTAAGTATAAACAAACTGTGCTTTTATATATTATAAATAGATATAATTTAAAATATATTATATAAATATTATAAATAAATATAATTTTGAATATATTACATAAATATATTTACAGTATAAACAATCTTTGTATTTTTATACATTATAAATAAATATTATTTAAAATATGTAAATATATTTTAAAATATAAACAAGCTTTGTATTTTTATCTCTAGTAAAAATGTTTTAAAATCCATACGCAAATTCTAAATACAAACTAAAGAATATAGAATACCTCCTTCATTTCCTTAGTGTAAATTTTGGAAATGTCCTCAAGGACCGATCTTAGATAAAATATGTCTGCACAAATTAGCCATATATTCATTTAAATTTCTTCTTGGTATATGCTTTTCAATTCTTAAAATGACATTAGCCATAGAAACTGACTCTTATTTTTTACTGACTCATTATTAAAAAAATTTGTTGAGCATTTACTAGCTCCAAGGTATTTTGTTAGGAACTGGAGATATAATATAAGGAATGGACATGGCCCCAAACCTTTTGCAATATAGAGCCAAATGAGGATAATGACATTAAATAAATAATTACATGTAATAAAAATTGTGATACATGTTTTGAGAAAGTCTTGGGGTCAACTATGATTAATAATACAACTGGGAAGTCCCTATGAGATAAGAGAGGACAAAATAGACACTGTTCTAGGTTAAGATACACTAGGCAGAATAGGTTGACTTCCCACATAGTGATTAGAACTAACAACAATGGAGCTAAAGGGAATACTAGGTTTCAGACCTTCCATGGATGGGCTCAGCAAAAGTTGCAGATAAATTTTATGACCCCAAACTTACTTTTCTGGAGGAGAAGAGATTTATCAATATAAAAGTTCACTCTAAGGATTGTTTTTTTATTGACTTTATGAGCCAAGAAATATATTAATGATTAATAATGGTTTCCAACATATACTCAATGCAGGACCTCATTTATTTTATCTATTATCTATGTATCTACAATCTATCTATATCTATTCATTCATTGTGGAATAAGTAACATAATAAATGCTCTTTAGATTGGCTACTCCTTCAGTCTTCTGCTGAGGTGGTATTGGAAGGTGAGTCCTTCCTCATCAGGTGCCATGGTTGGATGAATAGAAATGTCTTCAAGATGATTTACTACAAGAATGGCAAAGCACTGAAGTACTGGTATGAGAAACACAACCTCTCCATTACCAATGCCACAATAGGAGACAGCGGCAACTATTACTGCACGGGCATACTTTGGCAGATAAACTATACCTCTGATCCCCTAAAAATTACTGTAAAAAAAGGTGAGTTAGTAAAAGAAAAGGGAAGGAGCCCGTAGCTGGGAAATGGAGAAAAAAAAATTCAGCTTGAAATAGTAACTGCTTGTAAAATGGTGGCAGCTGTGATATCTTAGAAAGTCTACTAAACTTCAAATAGGGAGGCCTGGGGTATAGTATGTCTCTCAATCTCTGTCTTACATTTTTTATTTATTTAATGGCAGTAGTAATACCTACTCACATTATGGAATTTTTATGAAGATTAAATGTGGTAATATATGTGAATAGTTTTTATAAATTGTTAAGCACTACCCAAACATAACAGATTGCAATTAGTTTTGATCTCAAAGTCATCTGCTGCTCCTGGGAGACGGCATTTATTAAATTGAAAGGAAGTTTCAAAGCTGAAGGAACAAAGGCTATGAAGAGCTTGGAGAGTCTATTTCAGCCTAAAAAGTCTGAGAAAAGAAACCAACAAGTCAATAAATAGGCTGTGTGCCTGTGTGTTGGGAGAAGAGAAAGAGGGCTTGATGAGGAAAACAGGCAGGTGGGCTGCCTCTATAGCCAAGGAAAAGGACTATTTTCTACAAACTTTATGTAAGAGAGGGAGCCTTTGAAATATTTGCCTTATAAGAAGGAAATCAGACTTTTTGCCCTGCAGACTTGGCTCATACTACTGTCTGTGAAAGCATGAGACCAGAAGCCAGAATTAAGCTCTAATGGCTCTTCTCTGTTAGTGAATTTGAGACCTAAGTACTATTTAATTGTTGCTGGGCTTTTAGTATCTTTATCTGTGAAATAAATGGTTTGGTCTAGACTTCATTAGAATCATAGATAGATAGATAGATAGATAGATAGATAGATAGATAGATAGATAGATAGACAGACAGACAGATAGATAGATAGATAGATGTTCATATCTCAATCTCTAGAAATTCTAATTTGTTTGGACAAGGCCTGGGAATCAGTATTTTTAAAAGCCCTTTCAGGTAATGTACAGACAGCGTTTAGAGCCACTAGTCTGGGTAAGCTTTAAGCAATATCTGGCTTTAATACTCTGGGGCTCTATAATTCTAAAACAATCACAAAAAGCAGTAGTTTGTAAAAAGAAGAACATAGTGGAACTGGAAGGAAACTTAAAGATTATTTAGTCTGATGTCTTCATTTCACCCAAAAGGTATGCAAGAATGATGATTGATTTATTGACAAATAAGACACTGGTGACTCCCTGCCCTCACTCAGTCTCCTTTCTAGCCCTAAATAATAGTATTGCACATTGGTATTGTCAGCTCCAAAAGGTCATTTTTCCTATTACCTTTCCCCTTGGGCACATTGGCTAGAGAAACTGTTAGACAAGGGCTGTGAGGGAGATAGTCAGAGTTACTAAGACGCTAGGGAGCACAGTATAACAAACCTAAACTCAGGAGTGTTTCCTCCCTGAACCTGAATGACATATCATGCTAGAATTTAATAAACCATGCTGGGCCCTTATTTTAGGGAGAATTAGGCCCTGAACCCATTTTTCAATTTTTAATATGAGTTATGTTTCTTCTTCCATCTAGATTCCACCACACTTCACTGGCTACAATTTCATATCCCATTTTTGGTCGTGATACTGTTCGCTGTGGACACAGGGTTATTTATTTCAACCCAGCAGCAGTTTAAATCTATCTTGAAGATTAAGAGGACCAGAAAAGGCAACAAACTTTCAGACCCACATCCTAAGTGAACTCCCACAAATAACCAATGTCATTGCTCAAGAAATATTTGCAAAAGCAATTTCTTTCTGGCATCATCAATTGCTTCTTAATTGTCAAACACAACTCACAATGTACATAGAAAGATCTGTGTTCAACTGAACTGTTCGGTAAACCAACTGAAACTGGTTAAGTGGCATGTAGTTGTAAGTGCTCAATAAAAATTAGTTAAATAAGTAAAAGAATGTATAGATTCATTTACACATCTGCTTATTCATTTATTTATGTATCTGTGAAAGAGAAGTACAATTTGAATAAAAGAATTATGAAACCATATAACATGATTCTTCCAAGTATTTTTAGGCTTGCCCCCTCCCTTTTTTTTTTTGGTTTTGCATCTAGAGGCAAAAATCATGAAGTTTTAGATTAGACATGTTGTGTCTTAACCATTGTAAATATGAGCTAGGAATGAGAAGACATGGTAGAATGATAGTGAGGCTGACCATTTTCATTTTCTCTCTTCAACTTACTATCCACAACCTTCTAGGTCTTGGCAGAATCTGGAGAGGTCTTGAGCCACAGAACTCTGAGGATGTGGCTCAGTCTAAAATTTCCTTGTGATTTTTTTACCCCTCTAAAATCTCCCAAACTTATATCTTGAATACCCCCTTACAGCACCTAAACTAAGCATCTTGGAGAGATTCTAGTAAATAATAATAGTCAGAACTCTCCACTCTGAAAACAGTCTAGAAATTAAGAAATTGCAAGCAAAGAATTTAGACATTTTTGCTTTGTAGATTTCTCCTTTCATTTTATGCCATTGCAACAATCGTTGGAAGTCCAGGATTTTCTCATGGAATAAATGAGACTGTTTCAGCCTCTTATAAAGCCATCCATTAGAAAGAGATTAAATTATACATGAGAAGAAATGAATCTAAGCTCCGACTCTTCTATTTTTTAGGTTTGTGATTTGGAAAATAGTTTTATACTTCCATGGGCCTTAGCACTTCTTTTATAAAGAAAGACTAATTGTCATCTTGTCAATGTCCAAGTGTTTTCTGAAAATTAAGTGAATGCCTGTATTTGGAAATTCTCTATAAATTGCAAAGATTTAAAAGAATTTCTAGCATGTATGAGACCCAATCTTTGCTCCCCAACTCCAACCCAACTCCACCAATAAATAGTTATACTGGGGCTTGCAGAAGCATTAGGGAATAGAAACATCATGTTGTCAGTACTGACCATGAGCTCACAATAGTCAATGGAAGATTAGAGAGTCCACAGTTTACCTATGCTTTAGAACAATTAAAAACCTAAGGAGCAAGTGAATCTAGGGTGAACTTATTAAAGATCCATAACACTGACAAGTCCCATATTCTCCAAAGAATGTATTTGGGCCACAAAGCAAAATAAATTACTGGAAGGCTGTTGTTTTTTTAACACAGCTATTTGGTATGAACACTATCCACTTTTTAAATTCTTTAAATTTGTTTTCTTTTTTTCACATTTTTTATTGTTCCTCAACTACAGTTGTCCCCATTTTACCCTCATCAGTCCCCTGCCCCATCCACCCCTAACTCCCACCCTCAATCCCTTTGGCTTTGTCCATGAGTCCTTTATACAAGTTCCTTGACAACCCTTCCCCTTCTTTCCTCCATTGTCCACATCCCCCTTCCCCTCTGTTTACCATCAGTTCTTTATTTCAATGCCTGTGGTTATATTTTTCTTGCTTGTTTGTTTTGTTTATTTCAGTCCTTGCCCTCATGACTTTGAATACTTCATTTTTTCTTTTATTAATTGTTCAAATACAGTTATCTCCGTTTTCACCCCACCATGGCCTGCTGACCCACCCATCCCTGCCTCCCACCCTCGAACCTAGCCCCTTTGGCTTTGTCCATGTGTCCTTTATACATGTTTCTTGATAACCCTTCCCCTATTTTCCCCCATTATCCCTCTCGACACTCCTCTCTGGTTACTGCCCAGAAGGTATCCAACTGTGTAATATGAAAAATAGAGACATTTATTGAGGAAGATACAAGATACAAGAAACATTGTGCATAGGATAATGATGCCTCAGTCCCCTTCAAAGTGGGCACCTTGGGACTTCACACGGTTCTCGCAGTCACCATCAGCTGCCCTGTTGTATTTTCCTGAATCTTATCAATGGTCCAAAATCTCTTCCCTTTCAAACGTGTTTTTAGTTTTGGGAAAAGCCAAGAGTTACAGGGTACCAAATCTGAGCTATAGAGGGACTGAGTTACCTGGGGGTTCTGATGTTTCACCAAAAATTTCTGCATGAGGTGTGATGCATGAGGGGGCGCATTGTCAGGATGAAGTTGCCAATTACCCATTGTGCATAGCTGTAGATCTTCTGAATTATCTGAATAGTTTGCAGGGAGCAATGTTCAAGCTTAATGCAAAATTTGATACAGATTTGTTGCTCTACTCACTCAGTCATTTTGAATGCTGTGGCCACACAGTATACCTGCTCACTCAACAACATCTACCATCCCCACTGATTAGTACAGTGAAGTCATCATTGTTCACACATTTGCATTCCAGTACACTCTCCTTGGCTGCCAGGTTACATCAATGTCATGCAAACCATTCTCATTGTGTCATGCAAACCATTCTCATACACACACACACACACACACACACACACATATATATATATATATAAAAGTTTATCTATCTATGCCAGATATATACAATCTTTCAATCTATGCCAGAGATGGTATATGTATGTTATACAGATGGCTGAAATAGAAATAATTCACCATAGCTGCACTTTTGATGTCTCATTTATTACCTCCAAGCTCATACCAAAGTGGTCTAGGCTAGTCCATAGAGCAAATTTTCTCTCCCACAGCCTGTGTTCTAAACTGCCTGCCACAAATGATCATGAATTCCTAATAGTTAGGGCTTTAAAAAAAAAAGTCAATAGGTTCCTACTGGTGGCCAGTGGGGATAAAATCCCTTCCCACCTCAAGAGCAGAAACTCAGACAAAAAAAATCCAACCTATCAGTAAATTGGAGAATTGAATACTTAAAGAAAGGCTCTGCTCTTCTCTCTACTCTAAGTGGAAAATGAGACAACAGGGTTATCTCCTTGAACACACAGATAAAAATCCATTTTTAGAATGGCAGAAGATCCCTGGATAACATGAGAGAGTAGTACAGTCTTCCTGCCTTAAGTTGTCTGTCCAGCTCTGGACATTTACTTGCCAATCCCAAGTCCCCATTGGTACTTCATCAATCTCCATGACATTCCCACCATAAAGAGTTTCTCTGCAAATGTGCCAGGAATCACTATCAAGTGTGCATGTATATATCACTTACAGAATCCACACTTCTTTTTTCCTTCTTGAGAATTGGAATGGTATATGCTCATGTTTAGTCTTTCTCATATTTGCAATCTTAAAAATATTGCTAAGAGTGGTTAGCAATCTCACTGCAAAATAAGGGCATCAGGCTGAAATAAAATTGAAATTGTTCATAGACAAATTTTGAAGACAAAGGGATGATTTTTTTTGTGGATTCTGAGGCAAATGTATATTTTAATTTTTTCATCAGTTTTCAAGAAAATAGTACTAAACTGCTATTGACTGAATTTAGCCACAGTAAATATAGTTCAATTGATAGTATGAAATTATTTTTTTAAATTAAAATATAGGAACACTCATCTTCTGCCTTCATTAAGATATACCAAGGCTGAAAAGTTGGGCTTCCCACTTGCCAAATGTTGTTCTAGAAATGGGTTCCTAAAGGGTTATAAAGTAAAATCCCCAGGAAACAGACTCAACCACAGATCTGAATGCAACAAGTTTATCAGGGAGGGTTCTGAGCATCAACATCTGTGTGAGAGTAAAGGAAGCAGAACTGGGAAAAGGGAGTAGTTGAAATGTGACACAGCCACAGCAAAAACCTCAAACTGTCTCACAGATGAGAGCCCAAGACACTCCCAGCAGCTGGAGTAATGAATGTGTGCCCTCAAGGGTAGTATACAACAGCCTCCACTAGATAAAACCTCAAACAGAAGAAAGTGTGACACAAGCCATCAAACCTTTACCTAACGTTTTTATCTCGGTAAGAAGAATTACTAAGAAAAAGAGTTTTTATAATCGTTTTATGACTATCCTCACAGAAATGAATTGGCTCTATCATTTCTAGAAATCTGGACACAAAGGCAAATATATCTTTTATCTCTTGTCAGACTTCACATGCCAGTATCTTTCTGCAAAGTGAGACATGTTCACTTAGAGGATTTGTTAACTTCCATGGACTTGTCCCAACCTCAGTACCCAAAAGACTTTATGACACTCACAAGCTTTTTCAGGGTTACCACTTGATATCAGCTAGATTCTGGAGACTGCAAGAGTTGTGTTTGAAACTCAGGCCTTGCTTGATTCTTGAAATAGAAGGCCAGAGCAAATGGAAGAATGAGAGAGAGAGGATTTTTCCTTGTACTAGAGCATACATACAATTTCACCTTCTATTTGCCCACACATAAAATTATTTTTTCAACTCAGATTTTAAGATGGAGTGTGTAAGAAATTTTTGAAGATTTACCTCTTCAGGATTAAGAGCTTACTCTAAAAAACAAATTTTTAAGTCAAGTTTCATAAGTTGTAGTTAAAGTGCTTACGTGTATAATACTAACTATTACAAAGAGTTTAGCTCTATCTTACAAAAGAAGCTATGGTTTTGCTTGGCTCTTTCCAATCTCCATTTTCTTTCACTCTCATGTAGGAAGTATAAAAAGCATTGGACTTTTCAGCATGTTCAACTTTACAATTGTAGTTTTCTCGTCTAGGTATGTCTGAACTATGGACAACGCACTTTTGAATTTTCAGTAGCTGATGGTATTTTGCTTTCCTATATTTGCACTACTTATTCTCAGTAATAGTCAATTAGGACTTTTCTAGTCACTTGTAACATGAGAAAACTATCTTTTGATGATTCTTCAGGCTGTGATGAACTATTAGCACATAGCTAAAACAGATTACAAGAGACTTCAGTGTCCACAGAAATGATATACATGCATGTCCCCTCACTTAATTGTTAAAATGTTTGCACAAACTACTACTACACTATTAATAGCACAAAAATTCTTTCTAAGATAGTTTCTAAACCTTTTGTTTAGTAGCTCTTAAAAGTCTGCTCTATTTTGTGTCTTAATGGAGTTGTATAACAACATATTCTCAGAGTGTGTATAATTATGTGCATGTGTGTGAAAGTAAACATCAATATGAGTGACTCAGGTATGTAAATATTTCTCCTATATTCTTAACTGTCTGTTAAACCATTTTTATCTTTTTTGAAGGAAGGCACAGACAACCATAACTAGCTCAAATGGAAGTCTCCAATTTTAGCACCCAATTAAATTTAGTATAATTTTCTTGATCCGATATTTAAAGACATTATCAAAACAGCATTAAAATTAATACCTATACAAAATCAATGAAAAGGCTTTAATAACCTCTCCTCATTAAGAGGAGAGGGACTTTTGCCCCATGGCTCTGCACAAAGCATCCTTGACCTCCTTGTCCCTCAGGCTGTACACAACAGGGTTCAACAGGGGAGTGATGACAGTGTAGGTCACTGAGATGAGTATCTCATGCCCTAGAAAACTCTGGGACTTAGACTTAAAGTGGATGATGGAGGCACTGCCATCCATTATCTACTGTGGATGATGACTACTGTGAGGTGGGAGACTAGGTGGCAAATGCCTTCTTCCAACCCTCATCTGAAGCAATCTTAAGGATGGTGGAGATGAAGAAGACATAAGAGATAAAGACCAGATTCATAAACAGAACAAGAACATAGATGCTGATAACAAAGTTGATGATTTCATTGGCTGTGGTGTCTGTGCACAACAGCTTCAGCAGGAGTCTCACGTCACAGAAAAAGTGAGAGATGATAAAGACATCACAGAAAGGGAGGCAAAACACAGGTGTTACTTGGACAGTGGCCATGCCCAGACCAATTCCAAGTGACCCAGGTACAAACTGCACACAGGCTCTTTACCCAGGATGACTAAGTACTGTAGGGGTTTGTAGATTACCCCATAGTGATCATATCCCATGGCTGTGAGCAGAAAGCAGTTGTTGATACTGAAGGTGAGATAAAAGAAGAGCTGAGTGGCACAGCCCTGGATAACAATTGGCTGATGACACAGCAGTCCAGAAAGCATGTGGAGAATGATGGCCACAGTATAGTAGGCCACAGAGATAGACAGCATGCTCATGAAAAAGTGCATGGGAGTATGTAGATGATGGTCTAGGTGAGTAATAGTAACAACAATGGCATTGCCAGAGAGAGTCAGCAGACACAAATTTAGAAAGACAACAAAGACAAGCCTGTGCTGCCACCCAAAGCTGGAGAAACCTTAAGAGAAACTCAGTCATAGCAGTGGAGTTTGGTTTTTGCATTGAGAAAGGTCTTGGTCTGAAAGAGCAAGGCAAAGAAAAGAAAGGTGCGATGAGTCAACTACAAAAGAGAGTAGCCTTTACCAAGGCCTCCACTAAAGGGCCATCCATCTTCTGAGCAATCCCCAGACCTCAAGGCCCATCACTGTTGAGCTGTTGGATAATTGATCAGAGTCATCACCTTTATCCATCCTCTTCTTTAGTACTACATACATGTTACCTAGGACCCTAGGATTGAGGTCAGAGATAGGTCTGAGAGGGAAAGTAGAGACAAACTAAAAGACAGATTTTGTAGAAATAATTACCCAGCTATTGAAGAAGTGAGTTCAAGCAAATGAAGAAGCCCATCTCTACAGACCTCCTCAAACAGACTTAAATTAACTCCCTAAAGATTCAGTGAGTAACAGTGACCTAAGTGAAAGATAAAACATATCTGAGGTTATTATCAACACTGTCAGAATGCACTACCAGCAACAAATGCTCCATGATAGTCCTAGATTGCCTTCTCTTCCCAAGAAACCTAGGTCCTAGGCTTCACTTCCCTGTGCACTATACTTAGAATCCACTGTGATCAGGAAAGATTAGAAAGGAAACACTTCTACTAGATATTCCACCAGGCTTGCACCAAATGTACTTTAAGATCATGAAAAAATGGTTTGAAAAGGCATTGTAGGTTTTAGGCATATCTTCTTGAATTCTAGATGAAGGGAGGAAAGAGGAGGGAATAAATTTGAGAATATTCCTTCAAGTAGGTAATGAATATTCCTAGTGAGAGCAAAGATAAAATTTGTTTAATCAGATAAGGACCAGATTTTCTATTTTTTTACTTCAATTTTTATGTTCCAAGTTGTGATGGAGATTAGAAATAAGTTTTCCCCAGGTGAGTTCAGAACTGGAGACTATACTGGGGTAGATTTAACCATGCTGCTTAAATCCATAATTTGTGATAAAACCCACCATTTTTAATCATTACCTCCATTCAGAAAGCTGAGAATCATCTCAATTCTCTCCCTTTCTTTTTTCACTTTAAAGACAGTACCTCCTAAAATTGTTTCCCCTTTGTTCTGTCTTCACTTTATGTTTTCTAATAATACTCAACTTCTGACTGCCATAATCACACTTTCCCAACCATTAGCTCTAAATTGCTGATACTCTAAAAAATTATCCCAGCACTATTATGTGAGACACTAACAGATAGAAACATCAGAATAGGAGTGCATAGTGGGATGGAGAAATGGAAAACATTGTCAAGAATAGGATTACTCATGTAGGGTGTAGAAAATGTAGTTGAATGCAGTAGAAAGAAAAAAGGAGCGCCTGCTTTTCATGACATCATGGATGGATTTGGAGAGCATTATGCTAAGCGAAATAAGCCAGGTGGTGAAAGACAAATGCCATACGATCTCACCAAAACTGGAACCTAACAACAAAACAAGCAAGAAAAATATAACCAGAGAACAAAATAATAACAAATTGACAATAACCAGAGGGGAGGTGGCAGAGGATAATGGAGGGAAAAGGGGGAAAGGTTGTCAAGGAACACGTATAAAGGACACATGAACAAATCCAAAGGGGGGCGGGAGTGGTGGGAGGAAAATGGAGACAACTGTACTTGAACAACAATAAAAAATTAAAATAAAAATAAAAATTAAAGTGTAGTTAATTAAAGAAAAAATAGGGAGGTAACAGGTGAACAGAAAATTTAGATAATGCCTTTGACCTTGGAGTTTTTACCACCCTTCCTTTCTTTCAAATAAATGACAACAAAAAAGTGAAATCCAATCCCTGACTTATTCATGGATGAGTGCACTATTTGAAGTTCTTTTCCAAACAAGATACTTATTTCATTGCTCTCTGATATTTTTTTTACTCCTCCCTAAATCATAAGATTTTGCTTCAAGTCTAAGGAAAACCATTTTTAACAGTTCAATGTGCTGAGTAGTCACAAAGTATAACTGCTATGCTAGTACAAGAAAAATGAGGACAAACAAGACATGGTCTTTCTCTTCATGAAGCTTAGATTTTTGAATAGCTTTTATATTAAAGGGCCTTGAAATCTTATATTCCTCTTCTTGACATTAGTTTACACATACATATTTCCAAGATCATGTAAATCACAGTATGTATTCTTCACATGAGATCATTTACCCTTTCTAGAACCTTCATTGGCTGTGTGATAACTGAATATGTGTTATAATAAACATTCACCATTTTCAAATATGAGTAAGAGAAATTCACCAAGTAACCTGTTTCTCAGGTCCTCTAGAGAGCTGTCTTTATGCTTGAGAGCCACATTCCCCAATCTGGCAATAATAGGTATGAATTTTTAGTAGTAGTTGTAAAATATTTCCAAGAACTTTGGCAATGCTTTTCCTGAAATTAATTAAAACCCATCAGTTATTTGAGGTTAGATGACTTTAAAATATTGCTATTTTATCAAATCATCCACAAATCTTCTTATCTGAAGGTCATTAACATCTTATTGAGCAAAGCTATTGTTTGATAAAAAATCCTACCATTGACTGGGAAATCTTTAGGTATTATCCAGAATATCTAAAAAAACTAGAAAGGAAGGAAATAATGTGTAAACCAGCCTTTCAGTGCCTGAGACTAGAAAAGAAGGATAAACACACACACACACACACATCAATTTCCTCTAGATTGTTACAGTCCTTCCTGCTGGAAGCCAGCCTTCTTTGAGTCACAGTGTAGTAACTCTGACTTAAATTTTATTTATAAATTACAAACTGTCTATAACAGACTTCTGGGTCTCTTCACCCCAAACACCACTGACTCCCAAGTGATCAACAGCACAAGACACAATCCAAAAAGCAGAGTGCCTAGAGACCTCATTACTTAGGCAACTCATTTCCTAATCCTGAGATTAACATTTTGGAGGAGAGAGTTGCCTTGGCTATTAGGAGAAATGTCTGGAGTGAAAAGACTGATTTCAAACTTTATTAGGGTGGGCCATGATCTTACTAAGGTACATATCATACTTTCTGTACATTTCTCTGGCACCACAAGAGGGTGGCTTAAGACCTTATAGTATTACTCTTCATAATTGGAAGAAGAGAAGCAACAGTTTGCAAGTAGGGTGAAGCATTGACCTCTGCTATCAGGTAGACAGAGAGCTGACCTTTAGATTTTCTGACACTTGAAGCCAATTTAAAATCTCAGGGTAGAATCATCAATATGCTACTTAAAATTCTATTATAAGAGCTTTTATACTTTTAACTAAGCGCTCTCATCTCTGTTCTCACCACAGACCTACATCATTTTGAATCTCCTAGCTCAGATCCATGTAAGACATCAGCCTTGCCAAGTCATCTTCCATGTACTACATCATCCTATTATTCATAGCCCACATAGATGTTGTGTCACTAGCCTTATGAAATGTAAAAGTTGGCACTGAATTGCCACAATTTCTAACTCCTTAATCATTTTCTTTGTGTTTATCTTAAATCTTAACCCAATTGTAAGCATAGTTAGATAGAGAACTTGCATTCATCTTCTGTTCTCAGTGTACTTATAGCTGCTACTATTAAAAACTAATTGTTAACACTTATTATATGTGCTTATTATATACTAGGTACCAAATTATGTAATGTACATATATAGACTCATTTAATCCCAACAAAAATATATAAAGTAGTATCAGATTCATTTTCAGAAGAGAAACAAGCACAGAGACATTACATAAATTTCCTAGAATACTGAGTTGATTAATAGGAAACCATATCTTAAACCCAGGAAATTCCATCTCAGAAATCATACTAACACAATTCTAAACACAAACTCATTCCTAATAAATATTGGTTATATTGAATTTATTAGAATTGTGTTCAATCTTCTGGCCAAGGTGGAGGTGTAAGTAGATAAACTTTGCCTTGTTGCACAAACAAAAGAAGGACAACAACAAATTCAAAAACAAAACACAAACATAACTGCCAGAAAACCAAACTGTATGGAAATCCAACGACCAAGGAGTTAAAGAAGAAACAGTCATCCAGAATGGTAGGAGAGGCAGAGATGGGCAGCTGGGCAGGAAGGACAAATGGCAAGACAGTAGCTGGAGGATCAGGCAGGCAAGGTAGTGACTGGTGGTCCAAAATTTGTGTGCGGATAAACCAAGAGGAACAACTGGGGAGTAAGAAAGACCGTGAAACTCAGGGTTTCAGTGTGGGAAAAGAAAGCCTCAAAGAGGGAGGAGAAAGTGGCGGCAGAATAGGACGGAGTGGGGTCTGCTTCCTCCTGCCCACTGGTGAGATATCTGGCCGATTTTCTGAGGAGCAGAGCATTCACCCAGCTGTATTCCAGCATATAAGAAGACTGGCGACCAAGATTACACAAGAAATTGAAAGATAAGATGGTAGGGAGTCTGCTTCCGAACGAAAAGGTCCCTCGGGACCAGCAGGGAGCTGGGAGGACTACAACTCCAGTCTCAGCAGCTGCCAGGTCTGTTGCAAGATCCTTGGGAGAGAGCTGGATTGGGATGTGTGAGTTGCCAAAACAGGAATTCTGCGACTATTAGGAGAGGCTCTGTCCCCAGCAGTCCGGAGGTCGGTGCGCACCTGGGGATCGGTCCTTGGTGGCTGGTGCTCCCAGCAAGAGGAATTGGAGATTGCACTAACCTGGAGACCCAAGGCCTGTGGCTGCCCACTCAAGAAGAGCTGGGAACAGCTCGCAGCCCAGGGCTCTGGGGCCGGGAGTGCTTTGCGAAGCCAATTGGGGGCAGCTGGGGACTGTGTGCAGAAGGGCGCCCAGGCCGGCAGCTGGCAAGCCCCGAATCCAGAGACAAAAGGGGTCAGAGAACACAGGTGCGCGGCGCTCACGCCTGGAGGGCCTGGGACAAATAGCCGACAACCCAGCCCCTGCGATCAGAGACTTGCAGGGCTGACTGCCTCCGTAGGAGGAAAGCAGAGGAGCCCCATCAAGCCCAATTGAGGGGAGAGACAGACCTCACAAACTCTTGACTCAGTGTGGAGGCAAGGCAGCCCAGAAGGGGTGCTGCGAACTCCTAGCAACTGGGCTGGAGGCACGACGGCAGCTAAGAGTGCATCTCAGGAAGGGAGAAAAGGAAACCTGATATCTTCCCAGCCTGTCGTAGACAGGACCAGAGGATCAGGCCTGAGCTGACACTTTTAAAGCCAGCCAATAGAAGGTTTTTTGTTGTTGTTGTTCTTTTGTTTTCTGTTTGTTTGTTTCTTTTTCCCCACCCTTCTTCCTATCTGTCCTTCTTTATTTTTTAATGCCTTAAACCTTCCCTTCATTTAGTATTCCTAGTCTTCTCCTCTTTTTATTTCTTTTTATTTTATATTTTCTTTTTCTTTTTTTTTCTTCTTTTTCTCCCTTCCCCTCTCTTCTTTATCCACAGGTGAGACATTAAAACCTGGAGTTGAGAAGAGAATAGAGTGGGACTCAGACAAGGGTCAGCCCAAAAAACAGAGACAGTGACACAAAATTAACTTTGCTGCTCCAGAGAACTTGAAAGATTAATTTAAGAAACAGAGGCTAGCAAGAAGACTCTCACAAACAATGGGAAGACAAAGAAACAATCCCCAAATGAAAGGAAAGGAGGAAGCCCCAGAAAGAATGATAAATGAAACAGAGGCAAGCCAACTATCAGATATTGAGTTCAAAGCATATGTTATCAGGAAGCTCAAGAACCTCGAAAAGCTTTATGAGCTCACAGAAAATTACCAGAAACTACAGGGAAACTATAATGAACCCATGGCAAACTATGTCAACATGAAAAAGGAAATAAAAACTATTCACAAGGGCCAAGAGGAAATAAGGAATACAATATCTGAACTGAAGAACACAATAGAAGGAATCAAAAGCAGGCTCGATGAAGCAGAGGATCAGGTCAGCAAGCTGGAGGACAAGGTAGAAAAAAACACCCAAAAAGAGCAAGAACAGGAAAAGAGACTCAGAAAGAATGAAGAGGAATTAAGGGAAATGCAGGACAACATGAAACATAATAATATTTGTATAATAGGGATACCTGAAGGAGAAGAAGAGGAGCAAGGGATAGAAAACCTGTTTGAAAAAGTGATGATGGAAAACATCCTTAATCTTATGAGAGAAAAAGACACACAAATCCAGGAAATACAGAGAGTCCCAATCAAAAGGAATGCGAACAAGCCCATTCAAGACACATCATCATTAAAATGGCAAAATTCCAAGACAAAGAGAAAATCCTAAAGGCAGCGAGGCAGAAACAGGAAGTAACATACAAGGGAACCCCAATAAGGTTAGCAGCTAACTTCTCAATGGAAACACTCCAAGCCAGAAGAGAATGGCAAGAAATATTCCAAGTAATGAGAACCAGAGGCCTGCAACCAAGACTACTCTACCCAGCAAGGCTCTCAGTCAAGATAGATGGCCAAATAAGGAGCTTCCCAGACAAAAGAAGTCTAAAAGAATACATCTCCACCAAACCAGCTCTGCAAGAGATGCTAAAAAGACTATTTTAAGGAAAAGAAGGGAAAGAGAGAGAGAGGGGAACACAGGTACAAAAAAAATGTCAATAAATAAGTACCTATCAATATAACCTTAAACATAAATGGATTAAATGTTCCAATTAAAAGACATAGAATAGCGGAATGGATAAGAAAGCATGACCCACACATATGCTGCCTACAAGAGACACACCTCAGGACAAAAGACTTACATAGACTGAAAGTGAAGGGCTGGAAACAAGTTTTCCAAGCAAACGGACATGAAAAAAGAGCTGGGGTAGCAATACTCATATCAGAAAAAATAGACTTCAAAAAAGGGGCCATAAAGAGAGACCCAGAAGGACACTTTATAATACTCAAGGGAAGAATCCACCAAGAAGACATAAACATTGTAAATATATAAACACCCAACACAGGAGCACCCAAATACATAAAGAAAATCTTGGAGGACTTCAAGAAAGACATTGATAGCAATACAATTATAGTAGGGACTTCAACACCCCACTGTCGAAAATGGACAGATCCTCCAAACAAAATATCAGCAAAGACATTGTGGCATTGAACAATGCCCTAGAAGAAATGGACTTACTGATATCTATAGGGCCTTACACCCCAAAGAAGCTAAATACACACTCTTTTCAAATGCACATGGAACATTTTCAAAAATAGACCATATGATAGGACACAAAACACGCCTCAACAAATTCAAGAAAATTGAAATCATATCAAGCACTTTCTCTGACCACAAGGGACTGAAATTAGAAACCAACCCCAAGGAAAAAAACCCAAAACACTCAAAATCATGGAGACTGAATAGCATGCTATTAAACAATGAGTGGGTCAAGGACAAGATTAGGGAAGGACTCAAAAAGTTTCTTGAAACAAATGAAAATGAACTGACAACAACCCAAAACTTATGGGACACAGCGAAGGCAGTCCTGAGAGGGAAGTTCATAGTGATACAGGCCTACCTAAAAAAAGTAGAAACAGTTTACACAAACAACCTAACCCTACGCCTACAAGAACTCGAGGAACAACAACAAAGACAACCCAGAGCAAGTAGAAGGAAGGAAATAACCAAGATCAGATCAGAATTAAATGACATAGAGAGTAAAAGGACAATTCTAAGGATCAATGAATCCTCGAGCTGGTTCTTTGAAAAGATAAACAAAATCAACAAGCCTTTAAGAAGGCTCATCAAGAAAAAAAGAGAGAGGACCCAAATAAACTCAATCAGAAATGAAAGAGGAGATATTACAACTGATGCAACAGAAATACAAAGGATTATAAGACACTACTATGAAGAACTGTATGCTAAGAAATATGAAAACCTAGGAGAAATGGACAAATTTTTAGAAAAATGTAATCTTCTAAAATTCAATAAGGAAGAAACAGAAAGCTTGAACCGACCAATAACAGTGGATGAAATTAAAGTAGTAATCAACAAACTCCAAACACACAAAAGCCCTGGACCAGATGGTTTCACACGAGAATTCTGCAAAGCATTTAAGGAAGAACTAACACTTATCCTTCACAGGCTATTCCAAAAAATCCAAAATGCTGGAAGACTCCCAAACTCTTTTTATGATGCCAGCATCATCCTAATCCCAAAACCAGAAAAAGACACAACAAAGAAAGAAAACTTCAGACCAATGTCACTGATCAACATTGACACTAAAATCCTCAACAAAATATTAGCAAACCTCATCCAGCAATACATCAAAAAGATCATACACCATGACCAAGTGGGATTCATCCCAGGGATGCAAGGATAGTACAATATTCACAAATCAATAAACGTAATACATCACATAAACAAAAGTAAAGACAAAAATCACATGATCATGAGGGCTGGGGAAGATGGCGGTGAGATAGGGGGAACAGAGACCACTTCCTCCTGCCCACTGGTTGATTTTCTGAGGAACAGGGCGAAAACCCAGCAGTATTCCAGCACATATTGGTGACCGAGATTACAGGGGAATTTGAACATCCATACAGTAAGCAGAGTGCTTCGGAAGGAAAAGGTCCCCCTCAGGACCAGCTCGGGGAGCCGGGTGGGGCTTTGGTCCCAGACCCTGCAGCCTCAGGATCAGATGCAAGATACTAGGGGAGGGAGCCAGATTGGGATTTGTGAGTGGTCAGATGCTTGTTTGGTCTGGCGGGCGTAAATAGGAAGAATTTTTCGGAGAGGAAAAATAGGAATAAAAGAGGTGCCCATGGCTATTTGGAGAGGTCCCACCCCCAACAGTCCCGAGGCCACGTGCGCAGGGATCGGTGCATGACCAGGATCGGAGGACCAGGGAAGTCGGCTTGTATCACCGGAGGGAGAGCACAGTTGGCCCTTGGCCCGAGGAGGCTGGCGCTTCCATCAAGGGGAATTGGAGTCTGTTTGAACCCGGGACCAAGGCCTTTCCCAGCCCGTATCAGAATTGGGAACAGCTTGCAATCAGCGGCTCTGAGGCCGAGTAGGACCTGCAAAACCAAACAAGGGAAACTGGGGACCGTGCGCACCCAGTGACCCGTGGACCAACCGTACACAGTTCAAAAATACTAGGGACAGTGCACAACTGGGCCTCTTGGGCGCATAATCCAGGGACAAAGAAGTGAGCGAACACAGGTGCACAGCTCAAAAACACCAGGGAGAGTGCGCGACCGGGGCCCTTCATCTGGGGCTTGCTGGCGCGCAACCCAGGGACAGAGTTAAAAGAGAGCACAGGGGTGCGGAGCTCACACCGACAGCTGGGGATAAAGCCCTAGCCATCCAGCCCAGGCGCAGGCAGGACCAATCAGCTTTGTGGGAATAGGGCAGAAGAACCCCGTTGAGGGGAGTGGCAGACCGGAACTGCAGACCGCACAAACTCTTGACTCACAGCACTCAGAGCGGGGGCAAAACTATTCAAAAAGGGCACGGAGAGAACCTATTAGTTAGACCAGCAGAGAGAAAATAGGCGGTGGGAGATTTGCCACTATCAGGTGCACATCAAAAGACCGTTTGGACCCAGAAGCACACTCAGGAACTGGTCTGGTGACTGGACAACAGCGAAGAGTGCACCTCAGGAAGGAAGAAAAGCAAAACTAATATCTTCCAAGCCGGATGCAGCCTGGCCGGACAGCTTTAAAATCGGAAATCTGGAGTGGTTTTTTTTTTGTTTGTTTGTTTTTTGGGGGTTTTTTTGGTTATTTTTGTTTTGTTTTGTTTTGTTTCTGTTTTTTTTAACCCTTCTTCCTCTCTGTCCTTCACCATTGTTTAATTCCTTCTTCCTCCCTTTCCTTTAGTATTCTTAGGTCCCTCCTCCTCATACCTCTTTATTTTTACTTACTTTTTTGTTTTATTTTGTTTTGTTATTTTTTAATTTATAAAAGATAAAAAAAATTACTTTTTAATTCGTCCTTCCATTCTTTCCTGCTTTATACTTTATTCCTCCTTCTTCGCTTCCTTTCCTTATAGTATTTTTTCTCCCTTCCTTCACTCCTTTTTTTCTTACTTCTTTCCCCCTCGCCCCCCTCTCTTCTTTATCTACAGGTGAGAAATTAAAGCCTGGAGCTGTGAAAAGATCAGAGTCAGTCCCAGACAAGAGTCAGTCCAAAAAATAGAGACAGTGAGACAAAATTAACTTGGCTACTCCAGAGAACTCGGCAGATTAATTTAAGAAATAGAGGACAGCAAGAAGAGTCTCACAAACAATGGGAAGACAAAGAAACAACCCCCAAATGAAAGGAAAGGAAGAAATCTGAGAAAGAGTGATAGACGAAACAGAGACAAGCCAACTATCAGATATCGAGTTCAAAGCATTGATTATCAGGAAGCTCAAGAAGCTCGATGAGCTAGCAGAGAATTTCCGGAAACCACAGGGAAACTACAATGAACTCACTGCAAACTATGTCAGCATGAAAAAGGAAATAGAAACTACTCAAAAGGGCCAAGCAGAAATGAAGAATACAATATCTGAACCAAAGAACACAATAGAAGGAATCAAAAGCAGGCTCGATGAAGCAGAGGATCGGATCAGCGAGCTGGAAGATAAGGTAGAAAAAAAACCCAAAAAGAGCAGGAACAGGAAAAGAGACTCAGAAAGAATGAAGAGGTATTAAGGGAAATGCAGGACAACATGAAACGTAATAATATTCATATAATAGGGATACCAGGAGAAGAAGGGCAAGGGATAGAAAGCGTGTTTGAAAAAGTAATGATGGAAAACTTTCCTAATCTGATGAGAGAAAAAGTCACATAAGTCCAAGAAACACAGACAGTCCCGATCAAAACGAACCCAAACAGGCCGACTTCAAGACACATCATCATTAAAATGGCAAAATTCCAAGACCTGTACAACAGCATACAAGACATGGTGGGTGTTAGAAGTCTCAGTTAGAAGTCACACTCAGCCAGCTGGTGTGGAGAACACACCAATGAATGATCCATCAAAATCAAAGTCCAAGTAAAACAACAGAACCCACATAAACTGAATAAAAGGCATCCCTAGAGAATCCAGATCAGGAGACCAAAAAGGCTGCACCACTAAGACCTAAAGAATTCCTACCACAGAAGGCCATTCCACAAAGACAGGCAGTCAAAGTAGAGCAATCCAAGATGAAGAAATAAACAAAAGGAGTCACCTAAAATGGGGAGAAAAAGAAACAACTCCAAATAAAAAGGTAAAAAGGAATACCCAGAAAAAGAGATAAATTAATTTGAGGTGAGCAATCTCTCAGACACAGAATTCAAAATAATGGTTGTAAGGATGCTCAAGGAAGTCAGTGAGAACTACAAGGAAATTTATGGAACTATAACGAACTTAGTGGGAACTACAAGAGCATGAAAAAAAGACATAGAAACTATGAATTAAAACCAGGAGTAAATGAAGAATACAATATCGGAAGTGAAGAATACACTAGAAGTAATCAAGAGCAGTCTAGATGAAGCAGAGCACCAAATCAGCAAACTGGAAGACAAGGTAAGAAAAATCCCCAGTCTGAGCAACAAAAAGAAAGTACTTAAAAAGAATGAGGATGGTTTCAGGGAGCTGCAGGAAAACGTGAAATGTAACAACATCCACACCATAGGAATAGCAGAAGGAGAAGAAAAATGGCAAGGTATAGAAACCCTTTTTATTAATGAATTTTTATTCATTTCTTTTCTCTGGTTTTATTTATTTATTTATTTATTTATTTATTTATTTAAGAAAATGTGATGTTTGGGATGTAGTATCTTTTTTTTCAGATTTTATTTATTTATTTTTAGAGGAGAAGGGAGGGAGAAAGGGCAATGTATGGTTGCCTCTCACATGGCCCTCGCTGGGGACCTGGCCTGCAACCCAGACATGTTCCCTGACTGGGAATCGAACCGGGACCCTCTGGTTCCCAGCCTGCGCTCAATCCACTAAGCTACACCAGCTGGGTATTTTATTTTTTATTGTTGTTCAAATACAGTTGTCTCCATTTTCCTCCCACCACTCCCCCCCCCACCCCAGCTGTCCCCACTCTCCACCCTTGATCCTACCCCCTTTTGGTTTTGTCCATGTGTCCTTTATAGATGTTCCTGTAAACCCTCTCCTTTTTCCTCCCATTATCCCCTCCCACCTCCCCTCTGGTTACTGTCAGTTTGTTCTTAATTTCAATGTCTCTGGTTATATTTAGCTTGCTTGTTTGTTTTGTGGATTAGGTTCAACTTATAGGTGTAAACCTCTTTGAAAAAATAATGACAGAAAACTTCTGTAACTGGGTGAGGGAAAAAGTCATGCAAGTTCAGGAAGCACAAGGGTCCCAATTAAGATGAACCCAAAGAGGTCCACACAAAGACACATCATAATTAAAATAGAAAATTTTTAAGAGAAAGAATTTTAAAAACAGAAAAGGAGAAACAGCTAGTAACATTTAAGGGTGCTCTGATAATGCTATCAGCTGATTTCTCAACAGAAACACTAATCAGAAATGATCAGCATGAAATATTCCAAATGATGAAAAGCAAGGACCTGCAACCACTGCTACTCTATCCTGAAAGTCTCTGATTTAAATAGAAAGTGAAATAAAGAGCTTCCCAGACCAAAGAAGGCTAAAAGAATACATCTCCAAAATCTGTGTACTACTCAAAGCAATCTATAGATTCATTGCAATTCCTATTAAAATACCAATGATAACATCAAATTAAAAACCTTCTGCATGTCAAAAGAAAATGTCAGCAAATGTCATGAAAAGGGAATTAACCTTATGGTAAAATATATTTGCCAATGATATCTTGGACAATGGTTTAACCTCAGAAACATAAAAAGAATTCACATGACTCCACACAAGTAAGACAAATAGTCCAATTAAAAAATGAGGGACTAAAATTCCAGCTAAGATGGAGGCATAGGTAGACACACTGTGCCTCCTTGCACAACCAAAAGACAGACAATAACAATTTAAAAACAAGAACAACCAAAACGGACAGAAAATTGAACCATATGGGAGTCCAACAACCAAGGAATTAAAGAAGACACATTCATCCAGACCGGTAGGCAAGGTGGAACCAGGTGAAGAGCACTTACAGCAACACGGCGATTTGTGGAGCAGGGCAGGCAATGCTGCAGCTGGCCAGGAAGACCTGTGGCTGGCCAACCTGGACCTAGTGGGGCTGAGGCTGGTGGAGTGGGTGGTCTGCACAGATAAACTGGGAGAAAAAGCTGGGGAGCAAAACAGACCACACATCCCAGGGTTCCAGCTCAGGGAAATAAAGCCTCAAACCACTGATTGAAAACACCTGTGGGGGTTGAGCTGGCAGTGGGAGAAACTCCCAGCCTCACAGGGGAGTTCATTGGAGAGACCCACAGGGCCCTAGAATATTCACAAGCCCACCCAACTGTAAATCAGCACAGAAGGGCCCAATTTGCTTATGAGTAGTGGGGGAAGTGACTGCAAGCCATCAGAGAGAGGAGCAAGTGCCATTGTTCCCTCTCAGACCCCTTCCCCACAGACAGCATCACAATGCAGCGAGGTGGGTTGCCCTGCCCTGGTGAAAACCTAATGCTAAGCTCCTTATACGTAACAGGCATGCACAGAAAAAAAAAATGGCCCAAATGAGAGAGCAGATCAAAACTCCAGAAATAATACAGTTAAGCCATGAGGAGATAGCCAACCTATCAGATGCACAGTTCAAAGCACTGGTAATCAGGATGCTCACAGAATTGGTGGAATTTGGTCACAAATTAGATGAAAAAATGAAGAATATTCTAAGGGGAAATGTACAGGGAACCAATAGCGATGGGAAGAAAACTGGGACTCAAATCAACAGTGTGGACCAGAAGAAAGGAAAAAATTCAACTAGAAAAGAGTGAAGAAAACAAGAATTCAAAAAAATGAGGAGAGGCTTAGGAACCTCCAGGACATCTTTAAACATTCCAACATCCGAATTATAGGGCTGCCAGAAGGAGAAGAGGAAGACCAAGGGATTGAAAACTTATTTGAACAAATAATAAAAGAGAACTTCCCCAATCTTGCAAGTGAAATAGACTTCCAGAAAGTCCAGGAAGCTCAGAGAGTCCCAAAGAAGTTGGACCCAAAGAGGAACACACCAAGACACATCATAATTACATTACCCAAGATTAAAAATAAGGACAGACTCCTAGAAGCAGCAAGAGAAAAGGGGACAGTTACCCACAAAGGAGTTCCCATAAGGCTAATCAGGTGATTTCTCAAAAGAGACCTTACAGGCAAGAAGGGGCTGGAAAGATGTATACCAAGTCATGAAAGGCAAGGACCTACATCCAAGATTACTCTATCCAGCAAAACTTTCATTTAGAATGGAAGGGCAGATAAAGTGCTTCTCAGATAAGGTCAAGTTCAAGGAGTTCATCATCACCCAGCCTTTATTATATGAAATGTTAAAGGGATTTATATAAGACTTGGAAGTTTATCATTGTTGATAAACATCCAAGGGAGTTTACACTCCTCAAAGGGAGTGGGAGGAGGAGAGGGGGGAAAGGTATAGAGAATAAGTAGTATAAACAGTAGGTAGAAAACAGACAGGGAGAGGTTAAGAATAGTATAGAAAATGTAGAAGCCAAAGAACTTATGTGCATGACCTATGGACAAAAACTAAAGGGCAGGGAATGGGGGGGGGTATGGTGGTGGAGGGGAATAAAGGGGGAAAATGGGACAACTGTAATAGCATAATCAATAAAATATATTTAAAATAAATAATATTTTATAAATAAAGAAACTAGGGCAAAAGTACCAGGAATTAGTGATCTTTTCTAGGATTCTTTTTACAACACTACTCTTGATATCCCTATAAAATTGAGGGTTAGAATTACTTCTCCTCTGTCTCTAAAATAATTTTATAATAACTTTAAGATGTAGATATAGCTTCTAAGCCAATAAATAGTTGTCTAGAAAAAAAGAAGATACGTAAAAATGTTAGTTAGCCTGACACCCACTTCTTTGCAGTTTCCTCAAGGAGCTGCAATCTGTATTTGTATTCTTTGATCAAAAGGCTAAAAAAATAAGCAGAGCATCTGGCAGTCTTCACATTTTTGAGGGATACAGCCTAGGTGAAAAGGTAAAGTAGAAATAAATTAACCTTCACATAAACCGAAACCAATTTTTACTTAGCTTAATTCCTACTTGTATCAACATGATCAGCTTGTCCCTAGTCTACCTACCTGCCAATACACAAAATAAAATCTCTGGATGAAGATAATATAATGGAGATTCTGCATTTATATTTACAATGTTTTCACATAGAACAGGAGTAGGCAAACTACAGTCTACTGGCCAAGGGCCCACCACTGGTTTTTACACAGCATGAAAGCTGTCTAGTGGTATTTATATTTTTAAGTTGTTGGAAAACTCAAAAGAAGAATACTTTGTGACATAAAACTATATAAATTTAAATTTCAGTGACAATGAGTAGTTTTTTTTTAAATAAACTACTTTGGCCAGTGTGGTTCTGTTGGTTAGGTGTAATCCTACAAAGGAAAAGGTGGACAGTTTGATTCCTGAAGCCTGCATGCCTAGAATGCGGTTTCAGTCCCTGGATGGGGAGGGTATGAGAGTTAACTGATCTGTTTCTTTTCTTTAATATATTTTATTGATTATGCTATTACAGTTATCCCATTTCCCTCCCTTTCTCCCCCCCTGCCCCCATACCGCCCCCATTCCCCACCCTTTAGTTCATGTCTATGGGTCATACACATAAGTTCTTTGGCTTCTACATTTCCTATACTATTCTTAACCTCCCCCTGTCTGTTTTCTACCTACCATGTATGCTACTTATTCTCTGCCCCTTTCCCCCCTACCATTCCCCTGTTGATATCCCTCCATACCTTATATAAATCCCTTTAACATTTCATACAATAAAGGCTGGGTGATGATGAACTCCTTGAAGTTGACCTTATCTGAGAAGCACTTTATCTGCCCTTCCATTCTAAATGATAGTTTTGCTGGATAGAGTATTCTTGGATGTAGGTCCTTGCCTTTCATGACTTGGAATACTTCTCTCCAGCTCCTTCTTGCCTGCAAGGTCTATTTTGAGAAATCAGCTGATGGTCTTATGGAAACTCCCTTGTAGGTAACTGTCTCATTTTCTCTTGCTGCTTCTAGGATTCTCTCCTTATTTTTAATCTTGGGTAATGTAATTATGATGTGTCTTGGTGTGTTCCTCTTTGGGTCCAACTTCTTTGGGACTCTCTGAGCTTCCTGGACTTCACAACAGTCTATTTCCTTCACCATCTTGGGGAAGTTCTCCATAATTATTTGTTCAAATAGGTTTTCAATCCCTTGGTCTTCCTCTTCTCCTTCTGGCACCCCTATGACACGGATGTTGGGACGTTTAAGGATATCCTGGAGGTTCCTGAGCCTTTCCTCAGTTTTTTGAATCCTTGTTTCTTCATTCTTTTGTGGTTGAATGTTTTTTTCTTTCTGCTGGTCCACTCCGTTGATTTGATTCCCAGTTTCCTTCTCATCCCTTCTCATTTGTTCAAGTAATTGCGAGAATTTTTCTTCGAATTCTGTGAGCATCCTGATTACCAGTGTTTTGAACTGTGCATCTAATAGATTGGCTCTTTCTTGGTCGCTTAGTTGTGTTTTTCCTGGAACTTTGATCTGGGCCATTTTTTTTTCTTCAGTGCACCTGTTACTTTAAGGGGGGCAGAGCCTTGGGTGCTCACCTGGTCGAGGAAAACTCACATCCTTGTGTTGTGTTACAGCCTGTGGGGGCAGGCCCTGAGAGAACAATGGCGCCTGCTCTGCTCTCTGCGTCCACACTGCTACCCACAAGCAAGTTGCACTCTTCTGTGCTAGCTCTGGGGTTGGTGGACAGGCCTACACAGTTCCGAGTCCCTGTGGGTCTCCCCAGCGAACTGTCTTATGAGGCCAGGAGTTCCTCCTGCCACCACCTCAACCACCACAGGTGTTTTCAATCGGTGGTTTGAGGTTTTATTTCCCTGCGTTGATGGGATTTGAGGTCTGCTCTGCTCCCTGCTTTTTTCTCCTGGTTTGTCTGCACGTGAATGAGGACCCACCCAGTCCACCAGTCTCAGCCCCGCTGGGTTCAGGTGGGCCAGGCGCCAGCTGCGTTTTGGTCAGGCACGCTCACGCGGATCTCTCTAGGAAGCTGCAGCGTTGCCGGTACTTCTCCACAAACCACGGTCTAGCCTCACTCTCTCCGCCCTGTTTGCCAAGCGCTCCCTGCCCTCCCCGCCCCAATTACTAGTCTGGATGAACGTGTCTTCTTTAACTCCTTGGTTGTCAGACTTCCTCTCAGTTCTATTTTCTGTCAGATCTGGCTGTTTTTGTTTATTTGAATTCTGATGTTTCTTTCTCACATTCATGTTTCCTCCCACTCTTTTCCTCTCTCTTTGCCCTCTCTCTAAAAATAAGTAAATAAAATCTTTAAAAAATAAAATAAAATAAACAAAAAATCATAACCACACTATTTTACTTACATATTATCTATGGCTTCTTTTACAATATTATGCCAGAAATTAACAGTTGCAGTAGATATATATTATTCATAAATCTTTTTTTAAAAACATTTTTATTTATTGTTGTTCAAGTACAGTTTTCTGCCTTTTCCCTCCACCCCTTTCCACATAAATCTTACATTATCCCCTCCAGTATCTTCAGGAAAAGTTTTAAGATATTTTTATTTATTTTATTATTTATATTTTTAAATTTTCAAATTATTGTTCAAGTACAGTTTTCTGCCTTCAACCCCCACCATTCTCCACCACCCTAGCCCTCCCCAACTTCTTTCCCTATTTCCACCCCTGCCTTCTTATTGTCCATGCATTCTTTATAATTGTTCCTGTAAACCCTTCACTCTTTTCCCCTATTACCTACCCCTCCCCCACTCTCCCCTCTGGTCGCTGTTAGCCTGTTCTCAATTTCAATGTCTTCCATTATATTGTCCTTGCTTCTTCATTTTGTTGATAGGATCCAGTTAACAATGAGATCATATGGTATTTGTCCTTCACCACCTGGCTTATTTCGCTTAGCATAATGCTCTCATAGTGTTGTAAAGAGTAGGAGCTCCTTCTTTCTTTCTGCTTTACAGAATTCCATTCTGTAAATGTACCAAAGTTTTTTGATCCATTAATTTACAGTTGGGCACTTAGAGTGCTTCCAGCACTTGAGTATAGTAAATTGTGCTGCTATGAACATTGGGGTGCATAGGTTCTTTTGGATTGGTGTTTCAGGGCTCTTAGGGTATAATCCTAGCAATGGAATTGCCAGGGCAAAAGGCGATTCCATTTTTAGTTATCTGAGGAAATTTCATACTGTTTTCCATAGTAGTTTCACCACTCTGCAATCTCACCAACACTGCATTAGGGTTCCCTTTTCTCCACAACCTCTCCAACACTTTTGTTTGTTGCTGTGTTTATGATGACCATTCTCAAAGGTGTGAAGTGGTATCTCATTGTAGTTTTAATTTACATCTTTCTGATGACTAGTAATACTGAGCATCTTTTCATGTGTCTCTGGACCCTCTGTATGTCCTCCTTGGAGAAGTGTCTGTTCAAGTCCTTTGCCCATTTTTTAATTGGGTTGCTTGTCTTCTTAGAGTGGAGTCGTGAGAGATCTTTATATATTTTGGAGATCAAGCCCTTTTCTGAGGTATCATTGGCAAATATGTTTTCCCACATGGTTGGTTCTCTTTTCATTTTAATGCTGTTTTCTTTAGCTGTGCAGAAGCTTTTTGTTTTCATGAGATCCCATTTGTTTATTCTTTCCTTTATGTCCCTTGCTCTAGAGGACATATCAGTAAAAATACTGCTGCATGGAATATCTGAGATTTTCCTGCCTATTTTCTCCTGTAGGACAATTATGGTGTCACAACCTATATTTAAATCTTTTATCCACCTAAAATTTATATTTGTGTACAGTGTAAGTTGGTGCTTGTGTTTCATTTTTTCCCATGTAGCTGTCCAGCTCTCCCAACACCATTTGTTGAAAGAGCTATTTTTGCTCTATTTTATGCTGTGCCCCCTTTGTCAAATATTAATTGACCATAGAAACCTGTGTTTATTTCTGGTCTCTCCATTCTATTCCACTGGTCCATGGGTCTGTTCTTATGCCAGTACCAGGCTGTTTTGATTACAGTGGCCTTGCAATACAATTTCATTTCAGACATTGTGATCCCTCCAACTTTGTTCTTCTTTCTCAAAACTGCTTCAGCTACTCAGGGTCATTTATGGTTCCATTAAATCCTTGAAGTGTTTGTTCTATATCTGTGAAATATGCTGTTGGTACTTTAATAGGGATTGCATTGAATCTCTAAGTTACTTTGGGTAATATGGACATTTTGATGATGTTAATTCTTCTGATCCATGAACATGATATATGTTTTGTTTTGTTTGTGTCTTCCTTAATTTCTTTATTCAGTGTTGTGTAGTTTTCTGAGTACAGGTCTTTTGCCTACTTGGTTAGGTTTATTCCTAGGTATTTTGTTGTTGTTGTTGTTGTTGCTATATCAAATGGGATTTTTTCCTGATTTCTGCTTCTGATGTTTCATTGTTGGTATACAAAAATGCCTTTGATTTCTGGATATTGACTTTGTATCCCGCTGTTTTGCCAAATTCATTTATTAGGTTGAGCAGTTTTGTGATGGAGTCATTAGTATTTTCTTTTCTTTTTTTTTTAAGATTTTATTTATTTATTTTCAGAGAGAGGAGAAGGGAGGGAGAAAGAGAGGGAGAAACATCAATGTATGGTTGCTCCTCACATGGCCCTCACCAGGGACCTGGCCCGCAACCCAGGCATGTGCCCCGACTGGGAATCGAACCGGGACCATCTGGTTCCCAGCCCGCACTCAATCCACTGAGCTACATCAGCCGGGCGTCATTAGTATTTTCTATGTACACTATCATGTCATCTGCAAACAATGGCAGTTTTGTTTCCTCTTTTCCAATTTGAATGCCTTTTATTTCCTTTTCTTGTCTGATTACTGTGTCTAGGACTTCCAATACTATGTTGAATAGAAATGGTGAATGTGAACAATCGTGTCTTTTTCCTGATCTTAGTACAAAATTTTTTAGTTCTAGTTCAAGGACTATGATGTTGGCTGTAGGTATCTCATATATAGGCTTTATTATGTTAAGGAATGATCCTTCTATTCCCACTTTGCTGAGTGTTTTATCATAAATGGGTGCTGTACCTTATCAAATGCTTTTCCCACATCTACTGATATGATTATGTGATTTTTGTCTTTGTTTTTGTTTATGTGACGTATTACGTTTATTGATTTGTGAATATTGTACCATCCTTCCATCCCTGGGATGAATCCCACTTGGTCATGGTGTACGATCTTGTTAATGTATTGCTGGATGTGGTTTGCCAATGTTTTATTAAGGATTTTAGCATCTATATTCATCGGAGATATTGGCTTCAAGTTTTCTTTCTTTGTTGTGTCATTATCTGGTTTTGGGATTAGGATGATGCTGGTTTCATAAAAGGAGTTTGGGAGTCTTCCCTTTTCTTGGATTTTTTGGAATAGTCTGTGAAGGATAGGTGCTAGTTCCTCCTTAAATGCTTTGTAGAATTCTCGTGTGAAACCATCTGGTCCAGGGCTTTTGTGTGTTGGGAGTTTTTTTATTACTGCTTTGATTTCTTCCATTGTTATTCGTTGGTTGAGGCTTTCTGTTTCTTTCTTATTGAGTTTTGGAAGATTATATTTTTCTAAGAATTTGTCCATTTATCCTAGGTTTTCATATTTCTTGGCATACAGTTCTTTGTAATAGTGACTTATAATCCTTTGTATTTCTGTGGCATCAGTTGTAATATCTCCTCTTTCATTTCTGATTGAATTTATTTGGGCCCTTCTCTTTTTTTCTTGATGAGACTACTTAAAGGCTTGTCGATTTTGTTTATCTTTTCAGAGAACCAGCTCCTGGATTCATTGATCCTTAGAATTGTCCTTTCAGTCTCTAAGTCGTTTAACTCTGATCTGATCTTGTTTATTTCCTTCCTTCTTCTTGCTCTGTGTTGTCTTTGCTGTTGTTCCTCGAATTCTTGTAGGCGTAGGGTTAGATTGTTTGTGTAAACTGTTTCTGGTTTTTTTAGGTAGGCCTGTATTATTTTGAACTTCCCTCTCAGAACTGCCTTTGCTGTGTCCCATAACTTTTGGGTTGTTGTCAGTTCATTTTCATTTGTTTCAAGGAACTTTTTTATTTTTTCCCTAATCTCGTCCTTGACCCATTCATTGTTTAACAGCATGCTATTCAGTCTCCATGATTTTGAGAGTTTTGGGTTTTTTTTCCTTGGGGTTGGTTTCTAATTTCAGTCCCTTGTGGTCAGAGAAAAAACTTGGTATGATATCCATTTTCTTGAATTTGTTAAGGCTTGTTTTGTGTCCTATCATTGGTCTATTTTTGAAAATATTCCATGTGCATTTGAAAAGAATGTATATTTAGCTTCTTTGCGGTGAAGGGCCCTATATATATCAATTAAGTCCATTTCTTCTAGGGCATTGTTCAGTGCCACAATGTCTTTGCTGATATTTTGTTTGGAGGATCTGTCCATTTTCGACAGTGGGGTGTTGAAGTCCCCTACTATAACTGTGTTGCTGTCAATGTCCTTCTTGAAGTCCTCCAAGATTTTCTTTATGTATTTGGGTGCTCCTGTGTTGGGTGTGTATATATTTCCAATGTTTATGTCTTCTTGGTGGATTCTTCCCTTGAGTATTATAAAGTGTCCTTCTGGGTCTCTCTTTATGGCCATTTTTTGAAGTCTATTTTTTCTGATATGAGTATTGCTACCCCAGCTCTTTTTTTTTTTTGTCCGTTTGCTTAGAAAACTTGTTTCCAGCCCTTCACTTTCAGTCTGTGTAAGTCTTTTGTCCTGAGGTCTGTCTCTTGTAAGCAGCATATGTTTGGATCGTGCTTTCTTATCCATTCCGCTATTCTATGTCTTTTAATTGGAGCATTTAATCCATTTACATTTATGGTTATTATTGATAGGTACTTATTTATTGCCATTTTTTTTTGTACCTGTGTTCCTCACTCTGTCTCTTTCCCTTCCTTTCCTTAAATCAGTCCCTTCAGGATCTCTTGCAGAGCTGGTTTGGTGG
>PVJI01013099.1:0-49030 GCA_004026765.1 Micronycteris hirsuta | reverse complement strand
AGCCAAGTGCTGGAAACAACCTAAGTGCCCATCAACAAATGAGTGGATCAAGAAACTATGGTACATTTACACAATGGAATTCTACGCAGCAGAGAGGAAGAAGGAGCTTATACCCTTTGCAACAGCATGGATGGAACTGGAGAGCATTATGCTAAGTGAAGTAAGCCAGGCGGTGAGGGACAAATACCATATGATCTCACCTTTAACCTGAACATAATCAACAAAAGCAAAAAGCAAGCAAAACTTAACGAGAGACATTGAAATTAAGAACAATCTAACAATAGCCAGGAGGGAGGGGGGAGGGGACAATGGGGAGAAGGGTTTTCAGGAACCACTATGGAGGACACATGGACAGAACCAAGGGCGGGGAGGGAGGCAGGGAAGGGAGGTGGAATTGGAGAGGGAGGGGAGGGGAGAGTATGTAGACAACTGTAATTGAACAACAATAAAGTAAAAAAAAAACAAAACAAAAAAACACGGCCCTTCCCTGAACCTCTTGGCTGTAGCCAGCTGGCTTTAGGATTTCACCCACCCCTGTGCCCTGTTGTTACAATCTGCTTGTTCTGGGACAGGAATCCGCTCCTTGGGCACATCCCCCGCCTCCCTCCTTTATGGTGATCATGTCTTGTCTCATGCCCTTAAGGACTATGCCAGCAACCCAGCAACGAGGTTCCCCAGAGTCCCTGGGAGAACTCTCCACACATTTCTTACCCCACCTATACCTGAGGCCTCAAACTCATTTCTTAGGGCATAAGGAATTTCACTGGAAGGTTAAAGATGAATAATAGACATGAAATCCCCTGGAGAGAAAAGACTGTTCAGCTTCAGTTCACATGAAGGTGTAAGTGGTCATCACAGTGTATTTCCCAGGGGGCAGGTGTGGACAAGTGGGACAGGGCCAGGAGCAGGAATCCTCTGGCTGCATGAAAGTGGGTGAGAACCCCCTGGGAAAGGAAAGGGGCGCTGCCAGCTGCCTGGCCCACACCATGCAGTGGAGCACTGGGTTCTCACCTGTATCTCCTACTATAGTGTGTGTGTGTTTTGCGGGGGGGGCGGGGTATGTCCATCCTTTAGTACAACTCTTAGAAGCTGAACAATTCTCTCGGGGGTCCCATAACTTCATCAAGGAGCTGGACACCTAGTGTGCGCCCAATAAATGCTTGTAGTTTGTTGGCTCAGAGCTTGACCTGTCAGTGGCTCCTGCTGGGGACACCCAGTCAGCCACCTCCCACCCCCCCAGGGGACTGGGAAGAGTTTGCAGCAGGAGGAGGATCCCTCTTCATTTCTCTCTTGGCTCTGATGATTGTCCTTTCCCACGCACCCTGCCCTTCCAGCAGCTGCGCTAATAATCTACCAGAGCAGCTCCCTTGCCCAGGGAAGAGCTGGGGGTGTGGAAGCCCAGAGCCAGGGACCCGCCCCTTTCTGGGGTCAGAGCCCCCCTTGGGAACTGTGAACGTGCTAGAGATGTGTCCTGAGGCACCTTCTTGGCTCCCATCGTCCTCTGGTGCCTCACACTCCTTGAACTAGTGTTTATGCCTGTGCCACAGCCAACCTCTGCTGGGGATGGGCAGGCGAGCAGGTAAAACTCTCTGCCCATATTGAGCTTATGTGCTATGTATTTTTTGATAACAGGGGAGGACAGCAATAAATGATGAAAAAGTACTGTATAACAATATATTAGATAGTCATAAGCAGAAAAGAAAAAGAAAAAAAGAAAGAAGAAGAAAGAAAAAGAAAAGATGAAACAAGAAGAAAAGAAGAAAAGAAACAAGGGGATATGAACTATCTCATGGGGGCACAGTAGGAATGTTGCAGAGAGTGGCCAGGGAGGGCCTCGGTGAGAGGAACTATAATTTTAATAATTGACTTATTTGTTTTTATTGAGGTAAAATATACCTAACATAAAATTGACCATTTTAACCATTTTAAGTGTACAGTTCAGTGGTACCCAGTCCATTCACACTGTTGTGCAACCGTCAGCAGCATCCACCTCCAGAACGTTTAAGTCACCTTCTACTGAAACTCTGCGCCCATCAAACACCAACTCCCCACGGTCCACTGTTCGCATGCGCCTCGTTTTCTTTGACCGTGCATTGGCGACGGGCGTGGGGCCATTCCCACCTTCGGCCTGAGAACGATGCTTCCAGGAACAGCGGGGCACAGATGTCCGTGAGCCCCTGCTTTTCATGCCTTTGTGTGTGTGCCCAGAATATGGTAATTTTATGTTTAACTTTTTGAGGAATGACCACACTATTTTTCATAGCAGCTGCACCATTTTACATTCCCACCTGCAATGCACAAAAGTTCCAGTTTCTCCATATCCCCATCAACACTTGTTTTCTGTTTTTATTTTTAAATATATATGCATATGTGTGTGTGTGTGTGTGTGTGCGCGCCATCCTAATGAGTGTGAAGTTGGCTTTGTGGTTTTGATTCGTGTTTCCCTAATGATGAATGATGTTGGCCGTTTGTGTATTTGCTTTGGAGAATGTCTATTCAAGTCCTTTGTCCATTTTTGAGTTGGGTTGTTTGCTTTTTGTTGCTGAGTTTTAGGAGTTCTTTATGTATTCTCGCTATCAATCCCTTGTCAGATATGTGATTGGCAAATATTTTCTCCCATTCTGTGGGTTGCCTTTTCACTCTGTTGATAGTGTCCTTTTATGCACAAAAGTTTTCATTTTGGTCAAGTCCAGTTGACCTGTTTTTTGTTGTTGCCTGTGCCTTCGGTGTTACATCCAAGAGGTCACTGCCAAATCCAATGCCGTGAAGCTTTCCCCCTCTGTTTTCTTCTGAGGGCTTTATAGTTCTAGCTCTTATGCTTAGGGGTTTTATCTGTCTTGAGTTAGTTTTTGTACATGGTGTTAGGGAAGGGTCCAACTTCATTCTTTTGTAGGTGGATGTCCACTTTTCCTAGTACCATTGGTTGAAAAAAAGACCATCCGTGCCCCACTGCACAGTCTTGAGACTCTTGTTGAAAATCATATGCTCATTTGAGGGAGAAGGCAATTTTTTAGTAAAGACCTAGAGGAAGTGGGGAAATAGCCATGCGGATGTTGTGGGAAGAGTGAGTGTCTGCAATGGGAGCAGCCAGTGCAGAGGCCCTGAGGAGGTGGATGGGCGAGGGGTGAAGGGTGTGAGATGAGGCCAGAGAGGAGGGCAGGGAGAGGAAATCATGGAGGGCCTGTGTGTTACAGAGAGGACTTTGCTTTACCCTGGGAAAAATTGGAGGCCGTTGGAGGGCTACTTATATTTGCACTCTGGCTCCCACATTGAGAATTTGGCAAGAGCAGGAGAATCAGCGAGGAGACCACCCAGGCAAGAGCAGAGGGTGGCCAGTGGAGAAAATCTGGATGAGAGGGTTTGTCGATAGACCAAAGGTGGTGATGGTGGTGGAGATGGGGAGTGGGGAGGAGAGACAATGAGAGCTAGAAAAGGCGATGCCCAAAATTTCAATTTTAGTAATTGTAAAAGCAGAATTGACATTAGCCAGAGGGAGGGTAAGAGACTGTGGCAAGCATGGGTTTTGAGGAAAGATCAGGATTTCTGTTCGGCTGTGGTGAATTTTGGGGGCACCCATCACAGCCGTCAGCTGGGAGGTTGGAGATGGGCCTGGAGTTCAGGAGAGAGGTCTCGGCTGGGGCCATGCAGCAGGCAACAGGCCCTTACATTGCTGTGTGACTTTAGTCCAATCCCTTTCCCTCTCTGGGCCTCAGTTTCCCACGGGCAAAATCAGGTGGCTGGATGCTAAGTAACACCTTCCAGCTCTGGTGTTTTCTGATTGTAAGTGGAGGGAAATGAAGCCAGGAGCTCTAGAATGCCTGCATCTCCTTCACAGACCTGTCTCCCTTCGCTGGATGATTTCCCCTTAAGGTCACCTCCCCCAACAGATTGCCCAGCAACTAAGACTCAGGGTTCACATCTTGGAGAACATCATAGGGAAGGATCACAGGCAGCTGCGACTCCACCCAGCCTCTCTCTGGGCACCATAGACTCCTCTAGACAGACAATATGGGAGCCACCAAGCGAAGGCAGGCGGGCGAGGAGAGACCAGCTGTGTAGTGGTGTGATTTGAAGTGGGGGCTAAATTCTACCTTAAATTCTAACCACTCTTAGCTCCTGATCTTTGCTTGTGACCAAAGAGAATATAAAAGAATTCTTCCCAAACCACTGACTGTGTCTTTATTTAACGTTGTTTGTTTGTCCCCATAATAAAAGTAATGACAGATAATGATAAGGAAAGTGCTCTAGACATTGTGCCAAGTGTTTGGCCTGCACTTTCTATGTAGCCCTTACACCATGCTGTGGAGGTCTGGATCCCTCTCCTCACTTAGCACCCAGGAGGCTCAGAGAGAACTTTCTGCAGGTCACGCAGCAGAAAAGCATTAAATTTGAGGTACACATAGAGCAATACTCAATCCAAAAGAATTTAATGAAAATATGTGAGTAAATTGAGGTTAGGGGACAAACCAAGTAGGAACAGAAAACAAGGCTCTATCATAAGGTCCTATACAGTCAGTGAGAATTAGATGAATATTGACCGAGTCTCGTAGCAACCAAAGCACAGAGGGACGTACAGGGTGAGGCAAAAGTAGGTTTACAGTTGTTCTATGAAAAATGATACAATAGTTAATAATTAGTAACACCAATAACTAATAAATAATAATACAAGAATAAACTCTCTTTCACGTGCCCAGAACTGCAAACCTACTTTTCCTCGCCCTGTGTGATCAGATATAGGATTTGTAACAGCCACAGTATCATAAGCGCCAGTGCTCCCAGTGTGGGACCAAGAGGACTGTTGGAAGTCAGTGTCGTGAGGATCAGATGTGATGGGATAGACGATGCCCTCAGCAACAGCGTTCCTCAACGGTGACAAAATGAAGTTTTGTGAGGGGCTTCTCATAGTGCCCATTGGTGGAGGTCAGAGCTCAGCCTGGTGAAAGCAGATGCGGGGAGGAGCAGACAGGACAGTCAGAGGCAGACCCTGGAAGAGGCTGCCTGTGCTGCAAGGGGGTCGCCTCATCCCCTCAGGCCCTCAGAGCCCCCCCGCCAGGGGTGCTAGAGACCCAGGCACCGCTGGAGTAGGGGGAGGCCCTTTCCTGCTTTCATGACTCTCTGCAGCCCCCCCAAGAGCCAGTCCACCCTCCCTTTGAGGACAGGGCTGACATCATTCCCTCGGGACAGATATTCGTGTGGAAACCCTGGTCCATGTCCCCTCATTGAGCACAGGGGCTGGGAGCCCCAGATCCGGCCTCTGCTCCCACCGTGCCGACTGGTGCTGCCTCCAGGACGTCGGTGCCACAGACTCACCTTCCCCAGGAGAACTGGCAACTCTGGGAGCGCGTCTCCAGAAAGTCCTTGGCTGGAAGACAGGCAGGGACTTTGTCCCTCTCACGCATGGGGGGACACAGAGCCAGTGCTGCTCTGTAAGTAGTTGTGGAATGACGAAGGAATCAAAAGACCTTTGGACGAGATTTTACGTTTTGTCATGCTTTCTGGACCCTTCTCGGTGGGCATGGGCTCCTCCCCTTTCTCTTTCGTGCTCACAGCTCAGAGCAGGTGCACTGTCTTTGGGAAGGGGGGCTGTACCGTGGAAAGTGGGGCTGTTCTCTAGCCTCCTGTGGCTGTGTGTGGGTGGGCGACAGGTGGGAGGGGAAGGTCTGTGGAGTCGGCAGATCTGACTTTGAATCTTCCTCCCTGGGCCGTCTGAGAAGCTGCGGAGGGGAGACGCCGCTTCCCCCGGCGTTTGTCTTCTATGACGTGGGATAGCACTACCTGCTTCACGGGGGGCTGTTGTGGGGATTAAGTGAGGTTCGGCCCCTGCCGACACTGTAGAGGGTCAATGTAAGATTATTCTTCTTCGGGGGAAATCCTGGCTCAGCCGTTAAGGTTGTGTGAACTTGAGATGCCACTTTACCTCGCTGAGCCTCAGTTTCCTCATCTGTAAAATAGGAGTAGTAACACATATACAGCCTCTACCATGGTGTCTGACACATAGTAGGTGCTCAGTAAAAGGTGGTTATAGTTACTGTCATTATTGTCAGGGACCAAACTGTGTCTCATGGATGGACATCCACAGAAGAGACAAGTAATTGAGGGCCAAGGACGTCATGAAGCACATTTTGGAGGAGGTGGCCCTGGTGCTTAGCCAGATCAGGTTGGGGTTATGTGGGTCTCAAGGAGAGAGCGATCATTCTAGGGCAGAGGATATGTAAAGGGGCCAGGGGCTGACCTGGAAGTGGAGGGAGCATTTGGGGAGAAAAGAAAGAACGAAAGTCATAGGTGAAAGCTCAGAAAGGCCCAGAAAGGCCAGCAGAGGAGAATGGGGGACCACTCGGGTGGGGCAAAAATGAACCCCATTCTATAGATGTCAAAACTGAGGCCCAGGTAGGGCAGATGAAATAACTTGCTCAAAAGGAATGAAGATCTTGGCACTGGAAGGCAGGTCCCCTGAAGGCTGGTGCACAGGGCGTGTACCTTCCTGGGTCTTGAACAGAAGGACAGAGGCAGTAGGTGGGACCATGGAGATGACTGGGGAAGAGAAACAGAACAAAAGGAAGACATAGGGAGGGGAAGTGGAGCTCAGCTAGGCTGTTCGGAGATGAACACAGATGAGACTGTCTTTCTTGGGCTGTTACGGAGATTAATGGTCACAGACAAGGGCCCTCACACATCACTAGGGAGAGGATTTCAAAAACCCTTAAAAATCATTGGGAAAGATTTCAAAAGGAAACCACTCACAAAGCAGTCAGAGGCCCGCCAAACACGAGGGCATATAACTCACTAGGCGATGCTTGTAATCTAATTGCCTATGAGCAAGAGTTTAAAACAATATTTATGATGTGGAAAAATAGCCCGTGATTTGATTTGTACAGAAGAAACATGCCTAATGAGTAAATTAGATTTTGATCTCGTTGGCTCGGATCCTGTGGGTGGAGCCTAGTTCTTTGGAGGAATGAGGTTCTCCTGCCCTCCACTTCCCTCCCCACCCCTCACTCAGCGAGTATGGTCCTGTGGCAGCTCCCTGCCCTGGTATGACGCCTGAGACCAGCACCACGCCTTGATGCCTGAGCATAGCAGCCTGGTAATTCATCCCTTATTTTCTTGGGCCTGCCGGCCCTTTAAGGCCCACCTCTTCCTCCAGGGAGACTTCCTGACTGCTCCAGCCTGCTCTTTTTTTTTTTTTTTAAATCTCCAACAGCTCTGAGTCTGTGGCACACAGTTGGGCTTCCGTGAGATAGAGCTGGTTCTTGTTTAGACATTCACTAGCTTGGGTCATTTTTGCTTGGTGCTGTCTCCTGAAGGGTGTTAGATGTTCCTTTTTTTTTTTTTTTTTTTTTGCCTTATTTAATGGAGGCTCTGGTGGTTTTTAATTGTGTTTGCCTGCGCAATGTCCATTCTCCTTCTTCTGGAAAGTTAGCACCCTGATTTCCCTTGGGGAAACCACCCACCACCTAGTCTCCATCCAGGTGGTCTAGGCAGAGCTGACCAGACTCCTCCTAGCCCCAGGCACCAGAGTTGTGCACATGACCCAGATCTGGCCAATCAGGTACCTCCCCTGGCCATAGTTACTTGTTTAGGGATGGACACGTGACCCATGCAGGCCAACATGAAGCCTCCTTGGGAGGGCTGCTGGAGTGCCCAGGAAGGAGACCTGTTCTGTCCTCTGGAATTGCTAAACTGGGAGAATCAGAGGCTGGAGCTTCAAGTGGCCATCTCCTCACTTCACAGGGGAAGCTCCCCAGAAAGTGAGGCCAATACATGGGAAATGGGGCTGAGGCACGTAAAGAGGTTCCTAGGTCCGTGGTCAAGCACCTGAATGCAGCCATGGGTGATTCACTGACACTTTAATCCAGTGCTTTACCCTCTTTCGTTTGTCTCGGCCTGTTTGAGGTGGGTTTTGGTCTTTCACACAGAGGCCAGCGGTTCTGACTTAGTAAGCACAGGACTAGTTTCCAGGGGTGAAGGGCAGGTACTTCTAGAACTGAATGCAGTTTAGAGACTATGAAAATCAAAGATTTCTGGCATGATTCTGTGACCGAAGCCAGTGTGCCAGTTTTCCTGACTGCTGCTCTTCCTCCAGGTGCTGGGGACATAGAGAAGAATCAGAATCGACCCAGCTGGGAGAAGCCCCCAGGCCTTCAGGGGAGGTAAGAGAGCCCGTCTAACTGCAGCCAGGGGCCGAGAGGAGAAGCTGTGCCGTGTTACAGAGAACTGCTCCAGCCGTGGGGCCCTGGGAGCCCTTGATGAGGGGCAGGCACGAGATTAGTAGGGTGGGCAGGGCTTCATGGGGGCGCCGAGACCGGCTTCCAGGACAGCGTGACAGGGTGGATGGTGGAATTGGAGGCATTTCCAGGACTGTCCTGGGTGAGGAGCACTGAGGCCACTTGCCCCAGACCTCTGGCAAAGAGGCCCCGAAGCTGCTGTTTGGCACCCGGTGCAGGTTTCCCGGCTGTCTCTCTTCCTGCCCCCCAGCAGCCCTGTCCGCTGAGGGATGAAGCAGAACAGCTCAGTGATTGCCCAGGACACGTGTGGGCCTTCAGGGCCAGCTCAAGGTGACGGGGCTTTCCACCACAGGATGAGGCAGGGAAGCAGGAGCCAAGATTCGTCTGTGTGAGCCAGTCACGTTCACCACAAGGTCATTACCCAAGGCCTTTGTGGCCGGGTATCTCTGTGTGACAGCCACTGGCTGGGGGCTCTGCACTCAGGCTTAGTGTCCTTCCTTCTCAGTGAGTCGCCCGCCCTGGCCCTCCCTTCTCTCATGTTGCTCAGAAAGGCTTAAAGCTCTGAACTAAGGGGAGGGCTGTTTCACCCAGGTGAGAGGGTCTTCTTGGCCTCTGCGGTGATGGCTTACTGTGAAGTAAATGCAACTGAACTCAACTGGTTCAGTCACCGAGTACCTGCTATTTACTGAGCCTGCCTCCCTCCCCACTCCGCTGCCAGAGATAGCATAAGAACCAGGCATGGCTGGAAATTCAGATATGCCCACCATCATTTCATAGTGTGGGATGCATGCAGTGATGTATGCATGCATCTGTCCAGGACAAGACACAGAAACACGTACAGAGAAGAGTAGGATTAATCCCATTTGTGATTAGGAGAAGCAGAAGGAGGTGCTGACAGCGAAGCAGGGCTTGGAGGCTGGGAATACGGGCTGTCCTTCAAACAGCAAGCTTGTTGCACGGAAAGACCCTAACAGTATCAGGGCTGGCTTTGAGGATGGCTGCCATCTGTCGTCTCCAAGAGGGAGATTTTTTCATCACCCCATTTTACAGAGGAGACAGTTGAGGCTCAATATGCTTAAGAAACTTGACAAGGCACAGCAGGGCCAGGGCGGGGGGAACACAGTGTTGGGGCCACTTTCTCTATGCCTCACTGCCTTGTGGGTATCTGTGGCTTTTGTCGCGCTGTCATTAAGCCTGCAGAATGGAACCCCTTCTCTGCTGGGCTGACACTTTCCAATTGTCAGTAGATGCTGAGTGTCACACTCTGGAGTGGTGGCAGAGATACTCGCATGCCCCCCGCCCCCACTCTGCAGGTATAAGGGAGGCAGACTGTGGAGAGAGCTGGGCTCCTTTCTCTGGGGTCTGGCTCTCTACACTGTCCCACTTCTGTGTTTGTGGGGATGGATGTCAGACTTCAAAGGCAGCAGCACACTGTCTCTCCCGTCTCCAGCCCATGAGAAAGCGCCTAAGTCCCAGAACAAAGGCCTTTCCAGACTCGCATCACCTGCTCTGCACTTAGCATGGGGCTTAATTAAAGGAAACAGAGATTCTAGGAGTGAGAGCGAGGAGTGAGTGAGAAAGTCGATAACACTAAAGACGCCGCCATTAATAAAGCCAGACTTGCTGCTAATATCCCACTTGAATTCAAAACAGGACAAATAATTGGAAATCTGAGCAGGGTGAGTGGTGGGGCCGGTGGTTTGGATGACAGAGGTCTGGCAGCTGTGGGAGACCTTCTGGGTGGGGTGATGTGGCTGGGACGAAAGCTCCTGGAGGGAGTAATTGAGCCCTGGAGCCCAGTGTCCGGCTCTCTGCCGACTGCTGTAGGCTGGCACCCGGGTAGTGGCAATAGCTCACACTGAGTAGCACTCAAAATGTGCCAGGCACTGTCGCCAGTTCTTTACAAATTTAATTAAGTTAAACCGTAATGTGTGTGTGTGTGCATATGCACACTACATATCTTTTATACCTCTACTTATCTGTGTGTCAATTTTGTTATGTACCTAATTGGTTAGCTACTATTGTCCCCATTTTACAGGTGAGGAAACTGAAGCACAGAGCGGTTAAGTAATTTGCCCAGGTTGAACTGGGATTTTGAACCTATGTGCTAGGACCTCTAAGTACATATGCCTAACCATAGGGAGATAACACTATCTCCCTTGCGTGAGCTGGCCTTTCATCACTGGCTTGCTGGATAACTTTGGGCAAGGACCACCATTCATTTAGTCAGTAAACATTTAGTCAGGTATAGTGCAATCTTGGCATCATGGTAATAACCACTGTGCATGGTTCCTGTAAGCCAGGAATCCTCCTGATTATCCATGAGGTGGGTATCTTTACTGTCTCCACTTTACAGGGAGGGAAACTGAACTTCAGAGAGGCTAGGTGATTTCTCCTCAGTCCATGGCTAGTTAGTAACAGAGCCAGGATTCAGTCCTGCATCTTTTGGCTCAAGAAGATGTCCCTAAACCACTGCTGGCATCCAGTGCTTATTCTCAAAGGGTCCTCATGTAGAGCCTGGGTGTACTCACAGGCAGTTACGACACTGGCTAATGGATGGTGCACACACTTAGATGCACATGGGCATCCCCAGAGATGAGACACAATCAGGTATAGCCCACTAAGTACCATTCACTTTAGTCCTCAGGCTATAACTCCAGGACACGGCTCTATACCCACCCAAACCCTCCCTCCCTTGTTCTTACCCTGCCTGCTCTGCCACTTGTTCATCCCACAGCCCTAAAGCTAAAGGTGGCTACCGTGGGAATTCCATGCTTTCTGGACCCTGCGTGGAGGATTGGGATGCATTCTGCACAGGAACCTGGTGCATGCTGCTGGCTGGAGACAGAACCCTCACCTATATAGTAGACAGCATAATGGAATGGAAAGGGCATGGCCCTTGGAGTCAGGCAGGACTCAGTGTGACTCCTTATTTCTGAGCCGCAGTTTCCCTATCTGTGTAATGGGCCTGCAAGTCCAGAGAAAGGGTGGGGAAGGCTGGCTCTATGGAGGCCCTCCAGAACCTGAGGCACCTTCCCTGTGGAGAGGGAAGGATGAGTAGGAAGGGGGTCAAAGCTTTCGAACTCTGGAGAGCACAGAGAGGAGCCCAGACTCCTCCCCCTAGCCCTTCAGACCGGAGGTCAGCCTGTTCCAGCAAAGTTAGAGGGGATGTGGCCACTGGGGAGGACACGTGGGGCCTCACTGCTCTGAAAGTGGTGAAGGATGGAAATGTTACCTAACTCAGGAGACACAGGTCACCTCAGGCTCAGCACTAGTGGGTCATTGAGGTGGGCCAGGGCATGGCTTCATCTTTAGGGTCATTATCCTGGAAGACTCCCAGACTAGTAGCTTAGAGAGTCTCCCTCCCCTGTGAGCCTGTCTGCTTACACCTACCAGCCTAGAAAAGTGCTCACATTCGGTCCTGATATGAAATGCTTTCGTCTCACCTACTCAGAGATGCTGGCAGGGCCACTTTTTTGTTTGTCTGTTTGTTCATTTTGTTTTGTTTTTGTGGGTGAGGGGCAGAGAAGATGAGAGTGCAGCAGATACAGTGGAAAAAGTGGTCAGGGCACAGATGGAAGGCTCTGAGATCACTGCCCTAGCAAGGTCTCTTCTGATTTGATACTGAGTCTAATGACTTTGACCTCTGAGTAGTCCAGCTGTGATGGCCAATGAGAGGGACTTTGTGCCAAGCACTAGAGCTGGATTTACACTTTTGCCCTCTCTAAAGGCGGATTCAGCAGAGTGCTGGCAAATGTTTAAAAACCAGCTTTCTGGGAGTAGAGAGAAGCCCTAATGTGTGGCATTTGCCAATTTCTGTGGTATAAATGCTCCCACTATGGCTGATCACAAGTACCAAGATGACATCATGGAACATTAAGTTGGAAAGGGTTTTAACAGTTGTTTTTCTTGAGCCTGTACACACTGGCTTCAGCACACTTGTGGGTAGATTCACCACAAGGCAGAAGAGGCTCCAGCTTCAGGGCTTCTCATTTGTAAGGATCCTTCCAAGGCCCATGCAGTGATCCTATGGTCATATGTTTTAGTGCAGTTTGTAAAAGTCAGGTATAATAACTGCATTGGTTAAAATGCTTGCCTCTTTCCACTCCAACTTGTATTGAATGGCTTGGAATAGCCATGGATATGGTGTAATTTGTTGTGATTTCTTTTTTCATTCTAAATATATGTTCATTTTTGTATTTAATTTTGATTTATAATTTATTTTTGTTTTCTTAAGGAGGGTCTCGAAATCTACATATACTTCCAGCTGCAAAGCATTGATCTACTCCAGGAGTAAAGTAGATTGCAACACATCCTCCAGAAAATTGTGTGATTGTAACTCTGTACTTTGGAATCACTTTGGCATATGTAAATTCATCACTGGATAATTTGGTCCAGATTATCTTTCTAGATGCCACTTTCATTATATCAAAGCTCTGCCCAAAGCCCTCACAGCTCCCCCTTGATCTCTTAAACACGCATTCAAGGCTGTCCACAGACTGACCACCCATCGCCTTTTGAAAAGTATCTTCTTAACTCCCATACTTAACTTCTTCTTTACTCCTTCTTAACTCTCCTTTTTTATCCCCAAATAAAACCTTTTCCTTTGCAAATTTGTTTAGGTTGTTTCTTCTGCCGGGAGCATATTTTGTGTCTCCTCCCCTTTTGGTATTTTGCCAAATGCTTCTTCTGTGTCTGTTGAATTGATCATGTGGGCTTTTTGTCCCTTGTTACATTAATAGGGTGTATTACATTAACTGATTTTAAGATTAAGCCAATCTTGCATTCCTGGGGTAAAACGCACTTGATCGTAGTTTATAATCACTTTTATATGTTTCTGGATTCAGTTTGCTAGTATTTTGTTGAGGACTTCTTTTTTTTTTTGGCATCTGTCTTTCTAGAAGAAATTAATCTATAGTTTTGTTTTCTCGTGATGCCTTTGTCTGGTTTTGGTATCAAGGAATTCTGGTTTCACATAATGGGTTGGGAAGTGTTCCCTCTTCTATTTTTTGGGAGAGTTTGTGAAGGATTGGTTTTAATTATTCTTTAAATATTTGGTAGAATTCAGCAGTGAAGTGATCTGAAGCTGAGCTTTCCTTTGTGGGAAGTTTTTAAGTTATTAATTCTCTTTTCTTCTTATAGGTCTATTCAGATTTCTTATTTCTTCTTGGGTCGTTCTGGACAGTTTGTGTCTTTCTGAGAATTCATCCATTTCAACTAAGTTATCTAACTTGTTGGCATGTGGGAAATTGTAGTGTCCCTTATAATCCTTTTTTGTTTCTGTAAGATTGGTAGTGATGTCTCCTCTTTCATTTCCGAGCTGAGTTATTTGAGCCTTTTGTTTTTTTTTGCCCAGTCTAGCTAAAAGTTTGTCAATTTGGTTCTTTTTATTTTGTTGATTATTTTCTATTTTAATATTTTCATCGTTTCTGTTTTATTTATTTCCACTGTAGTGTTTATTTTTTTTCTTCTCCTTTATTTGGGTTTAGTTTACCCCTCCTTTTTTAGGACAAAGCACTTGGAAAAACTCTAAAACCCTAAAGCCCCAAGGCTGAAAAAATACATTGTAAAGTAAGATGCCAGCCACATGTAGCAGGTAATGCCAAAAGGTAGCAGAAATGGTCCAGTGACTACTTCCCCCATCATTTATCTCTAGCCTATGTGACTTCAGGAGTCTCATGTCCTCCCATATCTGCTACTCCTTGGGGAAGAAGGGGCTGCTCCCCGCAAAAAGGTTAATAGCACTTCAAAAGTACTTTCAGAAAATGGGAGTTGGCCTGGAAGGATATTTGCTGACTTCAGAAACCCACGGGGTGTTCTGCTGCATGAAGCAGAGGAAAGGACAGTAGAGGAAGTGGCATGCGCGCCTGGAGTTTGGGGCTGACGGTGAACATGGACACTGCTGCCTACTTCTTTCCAGGCACTCAAAAGTCTGGCTGGAGTGGCCCACGGTGGTAGGGAGGGGGGCAAGGGCGATGGCAGTAGAGCAGCCTCATGTGAGAGTTTTCTGTAGGTCATGCGGACGGATGGGAGCTCAAACTGTGTAGATAGGACCAGCCTACTGGGGAGAGGGAACCTGAGTGGTAAGAGGCTCTGAGGAGAACCACTGAGGGGGTTGCTGAGAAGGAGGTGGAAGAGGTCAGCCAGGAGGTGCATGGTCATGCCGTGCAGTGAGCAGGTGTCTGTAAGACCCTGCGCATGCACCCCCAGTGGGTGGGGAGGGCAGTCAGCATTTTGGTGTCTGATGTTACAGAGGGCAAAATAGCCAGCAAGTAAATCTTAGAACTACAACAGGAATTTCCCCCTTTCTCCAGTCACCTATGTGCGCCCCCAGCACAGTCAGCCCTTTCAGTGTCCAGGTAGGTTATATGACATAATCAGTAAGTCCTCTTATGGGCTCTGTGTGACAAAGAACATCACACCTGTGGGGGCTGATTCCCACCGTGCCCCCTCTTCTGTGCCTCTACTCCACTGCCTGGGAGTGGTAAACAGGAGCTCCTCAGGGCCAGCCTCCCACTGTACAGTCAGGGCTACTAGGGCCCAGGGAGGGGAAAGGCTTTGCCCAGAGTAATGTGGGCAGGCTATGTGAGAGGCTCCTGACCCCTTAAACTCCTGGAAATTGGGAAGCTAAAGCACTTCTGTATTCATTCGATGCAGACAGCTCTAATTATAGAAGAACTCAACTTGGGGGGTCAGACTGGGAGAGGATGAAATGTAGACACTCTGAATTTCAAGTTCCTCATCAGATATTTCTCAGGGAAAATGAGAGTCCCAGCTGCCCAGGGAAGTGGGAATGGCCTGTGCTAAGGTGTGGGCATTCTGGAAGGTGCCACACTTTCACTCTGCTCCCCCGGAAGTCATACTCATCTACTTAAAGCTGCCAGTCAACCTTCCAGCAAAGAAAAAACATACACACACCTCTGCACAAATGGCTTTGATTAGGCTTAGCTGTAGGTTTAAGAAAATTTAATCATCTTAACCTGTTTAGTCTTTTTCCCTGATGAAAATCATCAGTCAGATTCCAGCATGAGCCAGTTAGAGCTGAGCTGCTGTCAGCACCGATGTTTATGTTAATACGTTATAGGCATGAAATGGGGGAAAGTAGAGTTATGAGAAAAAGTCCTGAATGCATTAGGGGAGAACGGGTATGTGGCAGGCCCTGGAGGCCAACGGGCGGGGCCCTGAAAGGACTGCTTATTTATGGGTTCCGACGCAGAACCTCCTCTACGTGTTGGGAAGGATGTTGAGACTCTACAGTGTGTATTTCCTTCTGTGGTCAGAACTTGCCTTCAGCAGAACTGAAGGTCTAGAACCCCACAGACACCCTTCGCTAGTGGCTTGTCCTCAAATAAGTTACTTAACCTGTTTAAAGGTTGGTTTCCTCCTCCAGGAAGTGGGTCTGACAGGAGTAAGGAGCCTGCTGGATGGCTTTACAGAGCAGCGGGCCTGTGGGCGAAGGGCCTGGTGAGTAAACACACATCCATCCCTCTCTCTCTGCTTCCCCCATGTGAGCGGGAGCACTTTGAGAGTGGGGACCTTGTCCTGAATGACCCTGAGGAGGTGCTCACGAGTGCCTTTCAGATGAATGGGTGATCGACTGCCCGTCCCCAACACATGCGCGCGCACACACACACACACACACACACTGAAATATGCCTTTTCACCCAGAGTCTCATGTAGGGAATAAGGATGGCCACATCCTTCTACTGATCCAACCAAGGGTGATCTCTAAATACCTTTCCTTTATTCTGGGCTGGCATTCGTGACTTAGAATGTAGCAAAAATGGAGTCCTGGCTCCTGGGGATAGTCCTAAGAAGCCTTGCAGCGTCTGTCTGGACCTGGTGGAACATCCATTCTAACGCCGTCTCCACACTGTTAATGAGCCCCAGCCAACAGATGACACCCACTTTCCAGCCGTCGAGATTTTCTTGAAAGTGGAGCCTCTAGCCCCAGCCGAGTTGTCCCAGCTGATGAGCAAAGATCAGCTGCCCCCACCAAACTCTACCCACATTGCATATGAATATTAATAAACAAAATTGATGATTGTTTTAGTAAGTCGCTAAGTTTTGAGGTGATTAACTATGCAGCTATATATAACTAGAACACCATCCAATCACATGTATGTGCGAGAGGAAATGCTACTTAAGAGGCCTCAAGGGACTGCTGGCTGTCGGCCCAGATTCCGTCCTTAGACCCCCTCCCACCAGGGAGGGAGCAGGTAGGGCAGCTATCCAGGATGCTGAATTTGCCTGGTGTAAGTAGCTGAGGGGAAAGAGAGGGCAGACCCCACCAGGATGTCAGAGAGTGTTTGGGGCTCTTATCACTGTCTGGGCCAGAGACTCTCCGAGGACCTGAGTACACAGGCTAGAGTTAAAAGCTCTCTAGAATTTATTCTTCCTGCATCCGTCAATGACCCTATCTCCCGAAATTCCCCGTCTCCTCTAGGAGCAAGAGGATGGGAAATGCTGGTGAGAGCCAGGGGAGGAGAGTATGCTGTGTGGGCTTGTAAAGAACCACCTGCTATGGCCCAGCATCCATCCTCTTAAAAGTTTTGACCAAACCCAGTGGGCTAGTGTGCACAATCCTATGGTGGGCCCGCTGTACGAGGGGTCTGGATGTGCCCAGGAGCCTGTGGGTGTGGCTAGCCAGCTCCCAACTGAACTTATTAACTCTCTGTCCCACCTTATAATCTAGTCTCCAGAGTACAGAGTGGGCTCTCACCGGGGAGTGTCCCTGTGCAGCCTGACCTGGGGACTGGGGGACGGGAGTCCCCAGCTGACCGAGAATCCTGGAATTTAAAATCAGAGAGTTCCTCTGGGGTCCAACACTCCAGGGTTCTTTCAAAATACAAATCTCGAAGGAACACAAAATTTAAGATGCTTCCTGATATGTAACATACTAAGTATGTATGATGCAACATACCAGGAGATGGAGGCAAGCTGTATTTAGCCATTAATACTTTAGTATGAATTAGTTCATTCATTTATTTCTGTCCAGAGGAGGGAGAGAGGACCTATGAGAATTAAATACATTTAAGGATAGGAAGAATTACTGAAAAGAGAAGGGAGAATGGTATTTTAGAAATATGCTTACCAGCATCCAAATTTGCTTGTCTAACTTTGAGGCAGGAAATGCTTGATATTTTTGCCCAAAAGGTCTGTGGGAGGACTCCCATTTTTGGAGCAATGATGCCTTAAATACCCTGAACAGCTTTCCAAATGAAAACAATGAATGTCAGATACAATATTTACAAAGTTAAACTATGCTACTGGAATGACGAGAAAGTAGGGAGTTGCAGAGGCTGCAGCACGGGCACCGTGAGAGGAGCATGGCGCCGGCTTTGTCACGTCCACACAGCTAATTGGCCGTAAGGCAATTTTTCCATGAAAAGGATAAAATCATGACAAATAAAAGTAGGACATCAAAAAGGACAAAATGAAACATGAAGCATGAATAACAAAAATTAAAAAGACTTTGTTTAAAGTGTGTTTGATTCCTGGCGATACTGTACAAGTAACTGGTTTGGTTTTGTAGGTTGGCCCGAAGTGCTTGTCCCCACTCTGTGGGAAACGTGGGCCAGCGCTGCGCCCTCAGGGAGGGCCGCAGCCTCTCTCTCCTCCCAGTGCGGTGCCTTTCACAACGAGAAACCAGCTCTTGGGGAAAACCAGCCTCATCGGGAAGCAATGCTACCTATTTTCAGACCACCACCGTGTCTACTCATCACTGTGCAGACCATGATGAGGGCTAACTACGATTTATTTATAACATGAAAGTGGGAGTTACTGCCAGAACTTTGTCAATAGAGAGATGAAACCAAGCTGACAACTAACTTAAACATACCAAGTCTGCTGATGGTGGTTTATTCATCACCGAAGAAATGAAACTGAGCAAACAGATAAACAAAAAACCATACCATCAACCAGTTACTTCATTTTTTGTGTGTGGCAAAATAGCCTCAGCCAATTAGTTATGTGGCACGAATGCTGGCGGCAAAGATACTCACGGTGAAAGAACCTAGAACTTGCATTTGTTCAAGGATCTGCCAACCCTGGTGACCTTGAGCCTCCACGTTGACGCTGGGCTGGGAATGGGAGAGAACAGGCAAATCCTGGGGCCTGCCCAAGGGGGCGGCTTAATAAAAGACTCCTGCATAACGCCAGAGCCCCACGGGCTGCTTCTTCAGTGTAAGAGTGACCAAGAAGTGAACCCTGCTGCACAGAAGAGGGAGCGAACAACTCGGCCCTGAGGGAATGGAAAGAAAACTTCCTCTCCTGAGACTACAAAACCCAAAGCTGGCTTTCACGTGGATATGTGGTCCACATTCGTCCATACAGGTCCACCTCAGAGCCATTGCAGGTGCAGTTCCAGACCACCGCGATAGAAACAAATAGCACAGTGAAGTGAAGCATACAAATGTTTGGTTTTCCGGTGCATGTACAAGTTATGTTTACACTATACTGTAAATCTGTTAAGGGTGCAATAGCATTATGTCTAAAAAAGCAGTATACATACCTTAATTTAAAAAATACATTATTGCTAAACATTGCTAATCACCATCTGAACCTTCTGTGAGTTGTAATCTTTTCGATGGTGGTGAGCCTTGTCTTGATGTTGGTGGCTGCTGACTGACCCAGCGGGGGGGAGGGGCGGTCACCGAAGGTTGGGGTGGCTGTGACAATGTCTTAAGATAAGACAGCAGTGAAGTTTGTCACCGCAGTTGCTCTTCCTTTCATCATGATTTCTCTGGAGCATGCGATGATGTTTGAGAGCATTTTACCCACAGTAGACAGACCTCCTTTCAAAACTGTATGTAGTCAATCCTCTTAAATGCTGCCGCTGCTTTATCAACTGTTTATGTCGTATTCTAAATCCTTTGTTGTCATTTCAACAGTCTTCACAGCATCTTCACCAGGAGTAAATTCCATCTCAAAAAACCACTTTCTTTGCTCATCTATAAGAAGAAACTCCTCATTTATTAAAGTTTTTATCATCAGACCCCAGCAATTTATCAGGCCCCACGTCTGATTCTAGTTCTCTTACTGTTTCCACCACATCTGCAGTTACTTCCTCCACTGAAGCCTTGAACCTCCCAAAGTCATCTGTGGGGGTTGGAATCACCTTCCTCCAAACTCCTGTTAATGTTGATGTGTTGATCTCTTACAACGAATCACAAAGATTCTCAATGACATCTAGGATAGTGAATCCTTTCCAGAAGGTTTTCAATGTACTTTGCCCAGATCCATCAGAAGAATCATTATACATGACCTCTATAGCCTTATGAAATCTGTTTCTTAAATAATAAGACTTAAAAGTGAAGTACTCCTCAATCCATGGGGTGCTCACTGGGTGCTGTGTCAGCAGGCGTAGAAACAACGTTAGTCTCACGCACATCTCCATCAGCGCTCTTGGGTGACCAGGTGCATTGTCAGTGAGCAGGAATATTTTCAAAGGAAACTTTTTGTGAGCAGTGGGTCTCAACAGTGAGCTTAAAATATGGATTGAGCGTGGGCTACGAACCAAAAGGTCACCAGTTCAATTCCCAGTCAGGGCACATGCCTGGGTTGTAGGCCAGGTCCCCGGTGAGGGGCATGAAAGAGGCAACCCCACATTGATGTTTGTCTCCCTCTCTTTCTTCCTCCCTTCCCCTCTCTCTAAATAAATAAATAAAATCTTTAAAAATATTCAGTAGACTATGTTATAAACAGTGTGCTGTCATCCAGGCTTTGCTGTTCCATTTATAGAGAAAGCACAGGCAGAGTAAATTTAGCATAATTCTTAAGGGCCCTAAGATCTTCAAAATGGTAACTGAGACTGTCTTCAACTTAAAGTCACTGGCTGCATTAGCCCCTAACAAGAGAATTAGTCTGTCTTTGAAACTTCAGAGCCAGGTATTGATTTCTCTCTAGCTCTGAAAGTCCTAGATGGCATCTTCTTCCCATATGAGGTGGGTTTGTGTATGTTAAAAATCTGTTGTTTAGTACAGCTACTTTCATTAATTACTTGGCCAGATCCTCTGGGTAACGTGCTGCAGCTTCTGTGTCAGCACTTTGATGTTATGGAACAGCTTCTTTCCTCAAAGCTCACGAGCCAACCTCTGCTAACTCCGAACTTTTCTTTAGCAGCTTCCTCATCTCTCAACCTTTGTAGAATTGAAGAGAGTTAGGGTCTTGCTCTGAACTAGGGTTTAACGTAAAGGGATACTGGGGCCTTTTCGATCTTCTATCCAGACCACTAAAACTTTCTCCATATCAGCACTAAGGCTGTTTCACCTCCTGCCATTTGTGTGTTCACTGCAGAGTAGCACTTTTCATTTCCTTCAAGAGCTTTCCTTTGCTTTTGTCCGTTAGTGTATTTGTTCATTAGATTCATCTTCTAGGTGAGTTCACGTGGTCTTTGTCTTTCACCGACTGGCTTATTTCACTTAGCATAATATTCTCCAATTCTTAACTTGGCTGTTTGGTGCAAGAGGCCTCCTTGTAGTCTTTCTCGGCTTTCGACATGCCTTCCTCACTAAGCTTTATCATTTTTAGCTTTTGACTTAAGGGAGATCCGTGGGCCTCTTCCTTTCACTTGAACACTTAGAGGCCATTGTAAGGTTATCGATTGAATTAATTTCAATATTGCTGTGTTTCAGGAAATAGGGAGGCCCAAGGAGAGGGAGAGAGATGGGGAATGCCTGGGAGGGAGAGCAGTCAGAACACACAAATTTATCCGTCAAGTTTACATTTTTATATGGCTGCAGTTTGTGGTATCCCAAAACAGTTACAATAGTAACTTCAAAGATCTCTGATCACAGATCACCATAACAAATATAATAATGAAAAAGTTTGAAATATTGTGAGAATCATGTCAATGTGATGCAGAGGCATGAAGTAAGTAAATGCTGTTGGAAAAATGGTGCCAGTCAACACAGTGTTGCCACAAACCTTCAATCTGTAAAAAAAAAAAATAATAATAATCTATGAAGCACAATAAAGTGAAGTGCAATAAAATAGTCCTGAGCTGGTGCTTCCCACAGGTGACAGGCAGAAGCAAATTATCTCTGCACGAAGCCAAGTCGAGCCCAGGCTCAAGGATTTCTCATAGATTAAAGTTCCAAGTAACATTTCAGTTCAAGTCAAAAATCATAAAATCACACCAGGAAACAAGGCACCATGCATGAGAACCAGCAGAATATAACAGACTGCAGAATCATTCCTATAAAGACTTCAGATATTAAAATAATCATGCATGGAAAATAACTATGCCTAAGTGTGTTTTAAGAAATAAGGGAAAGATTTGAAAATATGAGCACAGACACTATTTTGAAATGCAGATTTATAAAAGAACCTAGACAGAACTTCTAGGAAAAAAATATGTAACAATTGAAATGGAAGATTCAGGGGATGAATTTACAATAGATTAGACACAGCTGAAGAGGAAATTAATTAACTGATAATTCTTAAGGGACCATCCAGTACGCAGTCCAGACGAAGACATGGGCAACAAAAAGCAAGGCTAAGAGACACGAAAGATAGGGTGTGAAGGCCTGACGTGTTTTTACTTTAGTTCCAGAAGGAGAAAGAATGGGGAAGAGGCAGTCTTCCAAGAAGTGATGACTGACATTTTCCAAGAACTGTTAAAAGACACCAAAACTCAGATCTAAGAAGCCCAACAAATTTCAAAGAAGATAAATAGAAATTCACAACTGCATAAGTGTTGGTGAAATAGCAGAACATCAAAGACACATTACTTTTAAGGATGTATACATTTTTATTGTTCCTTCTGTTAGAGACTTATATTAATGGCTCTTTTGTATGTGTGTTTCACGGTCAGTTTTCTCCAGCGTCTGTGAGCCTCTGGACAGAGAGAGAGGCCATGTTGAGGGGGTGAGGAGGTCTCTCGGATTTCAGCTTGCTGTCTGGACAAAGGCTGACATTTGAAGTTAGGCGTCGTTTTAAATACCAGTTCTGTTGCTTCCCAACTATATGATACTTAGCAAGTTCACCTCTCTTAATGTATTTCCTCATATGTAAAATAGGATGATATTATCCACTTTTTGGTGTGGTTGGGAGATGGCATAGATTTCAAAGAATTCTTGGGCAGGGGAGGCCTTAGCGACACTTCCCAGCATCATTTTGTGCAAAGGGGACTGTGCGCCCCACCCCTCCCACCTGCTCAGGAGGCCCCCATGCCCTTGTTTCTCTTCTTGGCCAAACCCAATCATACCTTCTCTGAACTACGATAAAAATTATAACCGTCTATTTGCCCCCTGCTAGGGACCAGGCACTGTGCTAAATGCTGTACACGTTCTCACTTTTTCTCCCGAGAGCCTTGCGGAGGAGGGCCTTCAGTGGATAAGCTGGAATGGAGGAGGCCATGGAGGTTAAGCCACTTCCCCTAAATCATGTAGCTACAGCTAGGATTTGTGCCCAGGTCTGTGATAATTCAATGTCTGGACTCTATCCTGCCACCTCCTGGAAGCCCTCTCCCAGAATGGTAGGATGTAATGAGTGTGTCAGGGCCCTTGGCCCTCCGTCACGCAGCCCACCTGGCTCACTTTTCCAGTGCTCTGTGAGTGTGGTCTGAGCAATCGAAGCCTCCTCTCCATTCTGTGGGTGCCCAGGGAGTCTCACGTGGGGGGAGAGGGGGTCAGAGCCTGGCACACCCTGAGGCCTGAAGGAATCCCCAGTCCCCTTCTCACCGCCAGCCACAGCCCCTTGGCTTCGCAGGGACCAGAGTTGGCAGGGGCAAGAGCTTTAGAATCAGCAGCATTAGGGTTAGTCTCTGGCTCTGACTGTCCCCAGGCTGTGTGTGACCCCAGGCTACTGTCCCTCTGCCCAGCTGAGTTCCTCATCTGTGAACTGGGGAGAGTGATCTCATATGTCACAGTGCACAGTCAGTGAAAGGCAGTATTATTGAAGGTTAGGAAGGCCCGGGGGTGAGCAGAGAGACACTCAGGAAACCTCAGAGAAGTGGACTGCCCGCCACCTCCTCCTGGGGCAGAAGATCCCAACTGTCACAGGGCAGGGTCCAAGCAGGGAAGATCCTTGGGGTTAAAGCGCTTCAACCCACCTCGACTACTGTTCCATGTTAGCTAAGTGAGCAGGGTAATTGGTCCCCACCAGCGAAAGAGGAACTAGGGGTTCAGAGAGGCTAGGTAGCTTGTCAGATATTTATTGCTAGGGAAGGTGGGGATCATAGTGAAATAGCCCAACTCAACAGCCTTCTTGGACCCTCTCTTCGTGCTCACTCCTGCCTTCTTCCCTTCCAAATCACCACTTTGGCTTTCCCCTGAGCAACTTTCATTCCCTCTGTGGTCTGTTCTCAGAGCTGTTCCTCCTGAATTGCCTGATGAACTAATTTACACTAGGATGTGAGTGACCCCTCTTGCCTTTCTGTTTACCCTCCTAGGTGCCTGTACTTTCTAAAAGATGAGATGCTAAAGCAATGAACTGCTAATGGTAGAATATCAGGAGGGAAAGATCTAGGGGGAGATGGGGAATTTCCCCAGAGTATGCACATCATCTTAAATATTGGCTGAAACATAAGACCTTGCTGACTGGCAAAAATGGCAGTCTCATATGGTTCAACTTAGCCAATTACTGACTGGCTCTTCAGTGGGAAAATGCTGGATCTGAAGGTTAGTGTGCTTATGGCTTCCAGTGTCCCCCTCCCACTGCTTGTGGTGCACTATTGGACAAATCATTGAGTGTCTCTGAGCTTCCAATATTTTTCTTCTGATTACAGGGCTCACAATCCCCTCCCCACCTCTAGAGTATGTAAGATCGAGCATGATGGCGAGCGTGAGCCAGTGTGGAAATCCTGCTGCTCGGCTTGGACAATGACGGGCTCCCAGAGACAGCTCAGCTGTGTGCCCACCATGGGTATCAGCCCAGGCGGGTGCACATCCCACTGTTATCTTCCTGGCACCCCTTCTTGCCACCTTGGAGGCCCACAGCCTCTGGATCTGAGGTCCATAAAATTGCTTCTGACCAACCTGGAAATCTGCCCCCAGAACAACCCCGTCCTTGAGCCTGGAAAGCAGGCACTCCTGACTCACACTGCGCAGGCGGGCTGGCCCTACTGTGAAGAGACCCGGCCGCTGTTTCCGGGCCCTGTCCTCACATATGGAGAGCCTTTCCCAGAACACCCCCTACCAGGCTGTGCTTTCCCTCATGGCCCTTTCTCTTGGTGCAGCTCTTTTCTAGGCTGGACTACTATAAGCCATTGGGTTGTCTTTGCAAGAGATAGAAGGGAGTTTGGGAGGTGAAAGGGAGTTGGGGGTGGATGGAAATTGGGTGGGTGGAAGAAGGTATGGGCGTGGGAGGGAACTTTGGGGGTGGAAGGAGGTTCACGGATGGAAGGGTGTTGGAAGACGGAAGGGAGAGTGGGTGGCAGAGAGCTTGGCAGCGGAGAGTCCTAGTGCTGTGAAGGGATCTGTCTTCTCCCAGGAGCCTTTAAAGCACTGACTGAAGTTTGAGTACCGTGCTGGTGCCCACCCTGCCATGGGGTGGCCCTGCTGATGGAGAGTGCCCGGGAGCTCAGCTGGGGAGAGTGTGAGAAGTTGCATTTTCCCAGAAATGAGTCTATTCAACTTGGCTGTCAGCGGGACAAAGGCAACGATAGCAGGGCCCAGGGAGCACGTGTGCTCCTGAGCGTGGACTCTGTGCGGGTGCTCTGTGGAGTCGGTCAGCCCTCCTGGCAGTCCTGGGGGGGAAGCATGGCTATTACTCTCATTTAGAGTGGGGACTCGAAGTTAAAGAAGGGTAATGACCCACCTAGGTCAGCATGAGAGACTGAGTCAGATTTAAACTAAAAGCATATACTTTTTTTGGTGGAAAGAGTTTATTTTATAATGGAAGGGATATGACACAATATTTTACCAACCCTAGGATACATATTTCATTTGCACATCTCTGAACTCAGGATGTATCCTATCATGTATGGCTTGTTATGATTTAATTGGAAGCATTTTTTCATTTCTTAATGGTAAGTAAAAATGGTGCACTTAATCATTGACAGTATTTTTTAAAAAGGTGAAAGATGTATCTGATCTGAAGAGAAACCAGAGTATCATTGACAGTATTTTAGATTCAGTGTAATTAATGTGTACACTTTTTCCTTTTATAAAAGTGGGATTATTATGTGACCTGTTTTTTCTCAGTTTTGTTGAGGTTAACTGACACGTATCGTTGCGCTGTTTTAAGGTACGCAGCATAATGATTAGATACAAGTGTACGTTTATGTATGGTGAGAGGGTCACTACCACAGGTTTAGTTACCATTCATTACCACACATAGGTACAAACTTTTTGGAGTGTGATCAGAACTTTTAAGGTCTACTCTCCTAGCAACTCTCAAACATATAGCACAGTATTGTAAAACATAGTCACCATGCCATACGTTATATCCCCGGAACCCATTAATACTGTGAGTGGAAGTTTGTACATTTTGACCACTTTCACCCTTGTCCCCTACCCTGCCGCTGACAGTCAGCTGCTTCAGTTCTCTTTTTCTGTGACTTCAGGTTTTTCTTTTTTTCTTTCAAATTCAACACATTAGTGAGATCATACAGTATTTGTCTTTCTCTGTCTGACTTATCTCACTTAGCATAATGCCCTCAGGTCCATCCGTGTTGTTGCAAATGGCAGGATTCAGGCTGAATAATATTCCATTATACAATACATATACCGCCCCCCCCACACATTTTCTTTAACCCTTCATTTGCTGATGGACACTTAGATTGTTTCAATGTGTTGGATATTATAAATAATGCTATAATGAACTTTGGGTGCAGATATGTCTTTGAGATAGTGATTTAGTTTTCTTTAGGTATGTAACCAGAAGTGGAGTTCCAGGATCATGTGGTAGTTAGTATTTTTAACTTTCTGAGGAACCTGCATACTGGTTTCCATAGTGGCTGCACCAGTTTACAACCCACTAACGGTGCATATTCACATCCTTGCCAACACTTACCTCTTGTCTTTGGGATGACAGCCAGTCTAACAAGTGTGAAGTGATATTTTGTGGTTTTGATTTCCATTTTCCTGATGATGAGCAATGTTGAGCATCTTTTCATGTACCTGTTGGCCATTCATGTGTCTCTTCGGAAAAATGTGTATTTGGTTCTTCTGCCCATTTTTAAATCAGATTGTTTGTTTTTTGCTAATGGGTTGTATGAGTTCTTTATATATTTTGGATATGAACCCCTTATCAGAAATGCGATTTGCAAATATTTTCTCCCATTCTGCAGGTTCCCTTTTGATTTTGTTGATGATTTCCTTGCTTTTTAATTTGATGTAGTTCCACTTGTTTGTTTTTGCTTCTGTTGTCTAGTGTAAAAATCATTGCCAAGCTCTGATGTCAAGGGGCTCACCTGTAACTTTGTCCTTCAAGGAGCTCTGTGGTTTCAGTCCTTATGTTCAAATATTTAATTCGTTTTTAGTTGATTTTGTGTATAGTATAAGATAGGGGTCTCGTTTTATTTTTTGGCATGTGACTTTGCAGTTTTCCCAAAACCATTTATTGAAGAAACTACCCTTTCCCAATTATATATTCTCAGTGCCTTTATCATAAATTAATTGACCATATATGTGTGGGTTTATTCCTGGGCTCACTTTTCTGTTCCATTGATCTATGAATCTGTTTTTATGCCAATACCATAATGTTTTGATTAGTATAGCTTTATAATATAGTTTGAAACAAGGGAGTGTGATGCTTCCAGCTTTGTTCTTCTACCTCAAGATTGCTTTGGCAGGTTTTTTTTTCTTTTTGTGGTTCCATACAAATTTTAGGAATCTTTGTACTATTTCTATGAAAAATGTAATCTTGATATGGATTACATTGAGTCTGTAGATTGCTTTGGTAGTATGGACATTTTAACAATATTAACTCTTCCAGTCCTTGAACATGAAGTATCTTCCCATTTATTTGTGCCTTTTTCAGTTTCTCTCATCGATGTCTTATAATTTTCAATGTATAAATATTTCACTTTGTTGGCTAAGTCTATTCCTAGGTATTTTATTCTTTTTGATGTAATCATCAATGGGATTGTATTTTTAAAAGGTTTTATTATTTATTTTTCAAGAGAGAAGAAGGGATGGAGAATGAGAGGGAGAGAAACATCAGTGTGCAAAACATCGATCAGTTGCCTCTCACATGCCTCCAAGTGAGAACCTGGCCCAAAACACAGGCATATGCCCTGACTGGGAATCAAACCAGCCACCTTCGCTTTACAGGATGATGCCCAACCCACTGAACTATACCAGTCAGGGCATGGGGTTATATTTTTAATTTCTCTTTCTTATAGTTTATTGCTAGTGCATAGAAATGCAACTGAATTTTATATATTGATTTTGTTTTCTGCAATTTTACTAAATTTGTTTATTAGTTATAACAGGTTTTTGATGAAGTCTCTAGGGTTTTCTATATATAATTTGTTATATAAAATAGAGAGAGTTTTTCCTGGCCAGGTAGCTCAGTTGATTAGAGCAGTGTCCTGATATGCCAAGGTTGTGGGTTGGTGCCTGGCCGGGGCACGTGCAGGAAGCAACCAGTGGGTGCATGGGTGCCAGGGCAACAAGCCAGTGTTTCTGTCTCTCTCTCTTTCTGGCCCCCACTCCATCTCTCTTTCTCTTCCTCTCGCTCTCCCATCCTCTTTCTCTAAAAAAATTAAGATTAAAATTAAATAGAGAAAGTTTCACGTCTTCATTTCCAATTTGGATGTGTTTTTATTTCTTTTTCTTGTGTAATTACTCCAGCTAGGATTTCCAATACTATGTTGAATAAAAGTGACGAGAATGGGACAGTCTTATTCTTGATCTTAGAGGAAACCCTTTCAGCTTTCACTGTTGAGTATAATGTTAGCTGAGGGCTTGTCACATGTGGCCTTTATTATGTTGAGGTACATTTCCTCTACACTCACTCTGTTGAGAGTTTTTATCATGAATTGATGTTGAATTTTGTCAAATGCCTTTTCTGCTTCTATTGAGATAATCATGGTTTTTATCCTTCATTTTTCTTATTATAGTGTATTACATGGATTGATTTGCAGATGTTGAACCATCCTTGCATCCCTAGAATAAATCCAAGTTGATCATGGTATAAGATCCTTTTAATGTGTTGTTGAATTTGTTTTGCCAATATTTTGTTGAGGATTTTTGTTCATCAGGGATACTGGCCTGTAATTTTCTTGTCTTGTAGTGTCCTTTTCTGATTTTGGTATCGGGATAATGCTGGCCTCATAAAATGTGTTTGGAAGTCTCCCCATCTTTTTTTTTTAGAAGAACTTGAGAAGGATTGGTATTAATTTCTCCTTAAATGTTTGATAGAATTCACCAGTGAAGACACCTGGTCTTGGTTTTTGATTACTGATTCAATCTCCTTACTAGTAATTGGTCTATTCAGATTTTCTATTTCTTCATGATTCAGTCTTGGTAAGTTCTATGTTTCTAGGAATTTACTCATTTTTTCTAGGTTGCCCAATTTGTTGGCATATAATTGTTCACAGAAATCTCTTATGATCCTTTATTTCTGTGACATCGGTTGTAATGTCTTCTCCTCTACCATTTCTCATTTTATGTACTTGAGTCCTCTCTCTTTTTTCTTGGTAAGTCTAAAGGCTTGTCTATTTTATTTGTATTTTCAGGAAACCAGTTCTTAATTTCATTCATCATTCATTTATATTGTCTTTTTAGTCCCTATTTCATTTATTTCTGCGATGATCTTTATTTCCTTCCTTCTACTAACTTAGCTAAAAAGCCTTCACTTTTAATCACCCTCAATCCTACCTTTCTTGCCTGGGGGTAGGGGGACAGCTATTCATCAAAGACTGCTTTCTTTATCTGTAAGAAAATTAGAAAGCTATTTTTTAAAATGGAGAAATAAAGAGTTATTGTGTGGACTGTATAAACTTTAGAGAACACCAGAAGCCATGAAGAAGGTCGTAGAAATGATCTCTGCCCCCCAACAGGGGAGCACAGGCTGGCATAGGGAGGCCCACTGGGGTGGGAGGAGCTTAGCCTCAGCAGGTTGGAGGAGAGGACTCTGGTCACCCTTGGGGACGTCCCAGCAGGGACCCGCATGCACCGTGTGAGACATGAGAATACATACACAGGGAGCCTGGAGTCCTAGGGTGGTTTGTCTGAGTGCGGCCAATTGCAGGCAGTGCTGCAGAGAAGGGACATCAGTTGGAGTAAACTGGTTGTCAGGGAAAGCCTCCTGCAGAGAAGCTCTGAGAGGTGAGGGCTGGCAGCATGGTGAGCGGGAAAGAGAAGAAGTGTTGGAAAGGGAACACTGGAAACTTCTTGGGGTAGTGCAGGGAGTATTTGTGTATTTTCTGGGCCCCACAGCGGGGAGGGAGCCCCTGGTCTGGAGATGCCCTACATGAAAATAGCTAGGACTCGGGGTGATGACGTGCCCTTGGTGAACAGAGGACAGGAAGTATGCAGACATGGCAGCAGTCACAACGTGGCCCCAGGCCAATAGACAAAGGTCAGGCAAGGGACATGCAGGACCCGTACCAGCATTGGACAGAGGCAGCTGGCGGGAGAGGCAGTGGTCCATCCCTCTAATGCTGCAGCTTTCATCTCCCCTGGGGACAGAGAAGGGAGAGAGTGCTCGATTGCCTGGGGATTGGTTGAGAAAGTTTGGTAGCACTGGGCCTCCTGTGAAATGCCTGGATGGTTGCCTGCCAGCAGTGGACACAGGGTTCAAGAGCTAAGCTAGGTTGGGAAATAAAGGCACAACTTTTCTCACAGGGATCTGGGTGCAGAAATTCACATTGCGCTCTGCATTGTGTTTAGCTCTTCTTCTTTGAGGTAGGTCTCCCCATGTTGCAGGTGGGGAGCTGAGGTGCAAGGGTATAGCTGCTCACCCAAGGCCCCAAGAAGAAGCCAGGCTGGCACGTGAGCTCGCATCTATATGAAGTCAAAGTCTCTGTCTATTCCCTCAGTCTTGCTGTCTGTGGCCTGCTCTCTGGGGATCCTGGGACAGTATATCAGCAGCAGCTCCAGCAAAGAGATCCTTGAACCTAGAGAAGTGCCCCTGGCCGTGCCTGAGGCCTGGCTCCCCAGCTGCTCAGCACCACAGCCTGCGGACAGAGCTGGAAACGTGGCTGCCTGGACCCTTTCCTCCCCTTCCAGGGCAGTACTGAACACTGATTGGAAGATATTTCTGGAGGCCGCTCGAGGGCCGGGCCTCACACACAAAAACCCTGGAGTGATTTTTCATCTGAAGTCCTGGAAACATGGTGGAGAAATCGTGATGAGTCGATCACGGAAGATGATGCAAATCTCCTGGCTTTTGGTGCAGACATCTCCAGCCGAAAGATACCACCTCCAGATGTGGTACCCTCTAAAAATAGCAGGTGGAGTCATCTGCCCTGACTAATTGTTCTAAGTGGTCCCTCGGTGCCATCTGGAAGTGGGTCTCATCAGTGTACCAGGACATTGCCCCAATTATCTGCGCGACGGCTCTTCAACACCGGCTCCACAACAGAGGGGTAGCAGCTGTCTCCGCTCATCCCCCGCTCTCGCCGGCACTAGTTCTGCCTCCAATGTGCACCGCACACCCTCACCCTGTGGGCTCTGCCAGAGGAAGCCATCCCCTGGAGGAAGCTCCCAGCAGAAAGTGGCAATTTTCCTCTCCCGGGTGAGGACGGGGGCTGCTTTCTCTGTGCTTCACTCCAGGAGAAATGTGGGCCAGGTCACACCACTGGCGGATTCCGCTACTCTGAGTATGCAGCACCCACTTTCCTGCCAGCACCTCCGGCAGCCAGGTCAGGAGATGTGCATGTGAAGCCATCTCTCCCCTGGGTTATGGGTGTCTTAAGGACAGTGGCCACCACAGGCAGAGCTGGGACAGGCACTCAGTTGGGTACCTGGACCCAGCTGGTCTGGGACTTTGGACTGGTCCTCTGCTCTCCTCAGCCTCCGAGAGAGTAGGTGCTCTCCCTGCTCTGTCCACCGGTCAGTTCTGAGGAGTGAGAAATGGCAAAGTTCTCAGAGGTCATGTGGCTCATGATGAAGTGCCAGGAATGCTGGTTTTGTGGGGTTAACCCTAGCACGTTGTCCCCCACACTACCCACCATGCCCTTTTCTGATGTACGAAGTCTGTCTGGAAAGAGCCCAGCCATTGATAATATGATGAGAACAGTTTGCACAACATCAATGTAACCTGGCAGCCAAGGAGAGTGGACTGGAATGCGCATGTGTGAACAGTGATGACTTCACTGTACTAGTCAGTGGGGGCGGTAGATGCCATTGAGTGAGCATGTGCACTGTGTGGCTGTCACATTCAAAATGACTGAGCGAGTACAGCAAACAGTCTTCATCAAATTTTGCGTTAAGCTTGAACATTCCTCTGTGGAAACTATTCGAATGATTCAAAAGTCTGCATCTGTGGGCAGCTATGATTGGCAGCTTCGTCATGACAATGTACCTGCTCATGCATCATGTCTCACGCAGAGGTTTTTGAAGAATCGGCCAGGTGACTCAGTGCCCTCGCCTTTCCCCTCCCCGCTCCACTACAGCCCAGATTTGGTGCCCTGTGATTTCTGGCTTTTCCCAAAACCAAAATCACCTTTGAAAGGGAAGAGATTTCAGACTGTCGATCAGATTCAAGAAAATACAATGGGGCCACTGATGGCGACTGGGAGACTGTGTGCGGTCCCAAGGTGCCTACTTTGAAAGGGACTGAGGTGTCATTGTCCTATGTACAATGTTTCTTGTATCTTGTATCTTCTTCAATAAATATCTCTATATTTCATAGTACATGGCTGGATACCTTCTGGACAGACCTTGTAGAATGGAGCTCACAGCCCTTCACCTCACTCACACCCTGAGGGGCACCCCTATGGCCTAAATGGGAGGGGGTACTTGGAGTCCAGGCGTAGCAATTTTGGAGTGCTCAGTGAGGGCATATGCAGACACTGCCTGAAGCCCAGGAGGGCAGGCGGCGGCACAGGCAGCTCCATGCAGTAGGGACAGCAACACCTGTACAGGACACCTGGGTCCCACCTGCACTCTGCCTACTCCCACCTGCTGTGTTACCTCCGCCAAGCTGCCTGTGGGTCAAGTGTTGTCCCAGCTGTGACCGCATTACTAGTGAGAGGAAATGCAAGGGATGGGGGCAGAACAAAAGCCATTCAAACTCATGTGGGGGTGGAGTGGAGATGGGATCAGCTGGACAGATCCCCTCCCCCTCAGACTGCCTAACTGAAGGGTGCCTAGTGTGGGGCCTGACTACTGGAAGCATTTCTCCAGAAACAGCTGCAGAAACAAGCCCCGGCCCCAGCCCTCCCCTGGGGCTCAGGGTAGCCTCCCCCAGCGCACATTTTCTGGCAGAATTGTTCCTTGGTTTATCTTTGACCTCCACTGTAAACCAGGCTCACTCTGACAAGGCTTTGAAGTCAAGTGCCTGAGTCTCCCCCTCTGGGGCTGGGTCCAGTCCAGGGGCTGAGTGCCGGGCAGAGGTTGGGGTGCATGTGGCTGGAGGCAGGAGCAGGGAAGAGCCAGCATGTGGGCTGTGGAGGTGGGTGGGAAAGGGCAGGGATGGGAGAGGTGAGCAGGCAGGTGCAGTGACCAGGAGGGGCAGACAGCCACAGGGTATGGAAACTGGCCTGGGACACAAGGCTTCACCCCAGAGCCTGGTGGGGGGTATTTCTGGGCAGCAGCCATAAAAGGTTCACACAAAGCAGGTGTCAGATCTCTGACCTAAGTGGCACGTATGGACCCTTCACCAGGGGTTCTCAAACTTGAGCTTGCATCCCAATGACTTGGAGGGCTTACTAAAGTACGCTGCACTGGGCCCCGCCCCAGCATCCGAATCAGCAGGTCTGGGATGGGGCCCAGGATTTGGGTTTCTAACCAGTTCCTGGTGAGGCTGCTGCTGGTGGTCTTGGACCACATTCTAGAATGATGGCCTGAAGTCTCTTGCCTCCCCACTCTCCGGGGAACAGGAGGAGGCAGGCTAGCACTTTAACGGAAGCAAAGGAGGCCTGGAAATTAATTTTATCAGGGTTAACCATAGAAGTGGTAACATTTGTTGAGCTTTTATTGGGTCCCAGTCACTTTACCTATATTACTTATTGAATCCATATAAGGACATTGCCCAGTGGGATTGTCACTTCCATTTTAGAGAAGGATAAACTGAGACTTACAAAGTTGAGTTACCCCAAGCCACCTGCTAGCCAGTGGCAGACCTAGGACTCACACCCAGAGGCCATCTGCTGGACTGCAGCACTCCCTGGCCTCTTAGGACACAGGTGAACAGCCACCAATCGTGAGATCGGTTCAGAGCCCAGAGAAACCCCTTTTCTTGAAAGGCTCAGGGACGGCCTGGGCAGGCAGGGCTCCCTCTGTCCACTGCTGCTGCTGGCCCAGTCAAGGGCCTCCCCAGGGTCCGCCCACCTGGCCTGAATTATGGGTTAGACAACTAAAATGAGGGGTGAGCGATGAGGAAGCCTGGGCCACCATCCCAACGGCTGCTGCCTGCTGGGCCACACTGACAGTCCCTGTCCCTCTGGGCCAGCATTTGTGAAATGAGGGGGCTGGACCCTGCCAGAGTGGGCCCTTCCGGACTTGATACCTAACAGGGCTCCACACGGAGTGCGGCTCCCCTGGGCCTGGGCAGGTCCCCGGCCCTCCATGGGCCTCCCCGCCGAAGCCAGGTCCACTCCACCTGTGTGGAGGGCCATACGCCTCAGAAGAAAGCGGGCCCCGCAGCCAGGCCCTGACTTCCGCAGAATGCCGCCCTGCCTCCCGCATTATGGGGCCCTGCCAGGAGAGCGGGCCGGGCGCCCCCGGGGAGAACTCTCTGAGCCCCTGTGCTAGCGCAGTCCTCTCCGATAGCATCAGCAGTGCTAAGATGTTGGCTTAGCTCCTTCCATTTTTTTTTCTCTTTTAAAGCTGTTTCTGAACCTCCTTAGCCTATATTTTATTTTTCAGTTGAAAGTGCTCCTCCCTCCTCATCCAGTCTGTTTGGCTGTATAATTCCTGGACGGAACTTGTTGTCAAAGATGCCAACATATCTGTGCGTATCTGGGTGTGCACGGGGGCCTGTGCACACATGTGGGTGGCTGTGTTTGTACAGGTGTGTGTGGTGTCAAGTGTAGCTGGATGCACACAGGCCCAGGTACACGTGTGAGGTCTGTGTGCAAGTTGCCTCGCTGTACTTCCCGATGGGCACCGACCCCTAACTGTGAACAGATGGGCCTCATAGGGCCAGGCAGGGATCCCAGCTGCCTGGGTGCCAAAAAGCGGCCAGTTCTGGGGGCCCAGAGAGGAGCCTGGAACACCTTGACCCAGCAGAGGAGCACCTTACCCTCAATGCTGCTGCTGGCCCGAGGCTGCCTCTCCCAGCCCCTGCGGCTGCTGCTCAGCGTGTGGGGGAGGCAAGGCCGCCAAGCTGTTTATCAAGCCCTTTGAAATGGCTGGGGGCTGCCGGCCAGGCCTCTGGCGGAAGCAGTGCTTTCTGGGCCTGACTTGGTGGTGACCTGACTTCTAGCTCCCCTCTGGCCATTCACCATCCCATCCCGGCAATTCAGTTGCCTGAGAGAGGAGGCCCTCTCCTCCCTATTCACTCTTTAACCTTATGGAGGCAGGACTAGCCCTGGAGGATGGAGGGGGAGGAGGAGAGTGCCAAGGGGGGCCTCTGCGTCCCAGGGCACGTGTGGGAGAGAGGAAAGGATGGTCTTCCAAGGCCCTGGCTTTGTCTGCTTCCCTCTGTGGTTACAGGGCAGCCCTGATCTCCCTCTTAGCTCAAGAAATATAAATGGAGACAGGAAATGACAGCAAGCGTGAGGACATCCACTAGGACATCCCCTGTGTCAGCCTACCCTTCCATGCCCAGTGCCAGCGTAGCCATTGACACAGAGCAGGCACTTAGAAAATATTTATGACTATTTAGTAGGTATTATTGAATGAGGAAGGAAAGAAGCAGAAGCTTGGGGGTAAGGGTTGGTAGAGAAAAAGAGGAAGCAGCAGCCAGAGAAATCCCAGAGAGAGAAGTGAGGAGCTCAGCTGGCTATGAAGTCAGTGATGGGAAGGGAGGGAGGGAGACAAGGGCCAAGAGATAGAGGAAGCAGCCAGCAGTGAGCATGGAAGTGGTGGGGTGGGGGGTGCCCACTCCCACTGCTGACCAGGTGCAGGCACCAGCGAGGTCATCCGCGGGCCAGCGGGCTGTATCTCTGCTTTCCCCCCAGCTGTGGGCAGGTCGAGAATGGATGGTGAGAAGGAGGAAGCTGGACTGGAGGTCTGGATTCTCCTGGGGGGAGAGGAGGTGCTGGTTCCTCTGTAGCTTCAGAGAAGCGCACAGACCTGGTGGGGTGAAGGTGGGCATGGGGGTGCAGCACAGTGGCCACCTGGAAGGGAAGTGCTGTATTGACTAAGGTGCCCCGTCATCATGTCACCACACGCCGGCCACAGGGTCCTGCCTGTCCACTCTGCAGCTAAAGAAACTGAGTCTCAGAGAGGCTAAGAGGTTTTTACGGTAGGGGGTGGGGCACAGATTGGGAAGGAAGGCACCCAGATATGCCTGATGCCAGAGCCCGTGGGTCAGGACAGGGCAGGAAGCCTTCTTGGAGGAGGTAGAATTTGATTGGCTGAGACTTCAGTGATGGTAAATTGCATTATCCATAAGAATCAGTTGGAGAGAAGAAACCTCTTGTGTTTTCTTAAGTCAGGAGAGATGTCACATCTTGGGCTGCTACGGCTGCCACCCCACATTAGGCTGCCCGCGGGCCTTCTGCGTGGAGCAGGGGAAATTAGAGGCAATCAATGCGATTTCAAGGCAGCAGCTCCTTCCCAGCAGCCCGTGGACATGCCTGTTAACGAGCCCGCAGGCCCACTGGCCTGATACCACAAGCAAATAGCCCCTAATGGGGACCAGACCTCCTCCCGCCTGCCCCCCTGTGTGTCTGCATGCCTGTGCGTGGAGCTGAGAGCATTGCCCCTGGGGCCTGTGTCGCCAGCAGGCCCAAGGCCTGCTTATTCCTGCTGGGCCAGGCTGGGAGGTGAGTGGGGGGAGGTTAGAATCCTGCCAGGGGCCCCTACTCTGCAGGGAGCAGGGCATTTCCATCCTGTGGGGTGGGCATGGTATGGTTCACCTCTGACCCTCGGGAAGCTGCAGCCAGGGCATCTGCCCACCAGAGGGTCCAGTAATTCTCTCTCTGCTCGTTGCCAAAGGGAGGCTGGGTGCTGGAACTGCTGGAGAGATTCTGCCGTGCATGTAGCTCCCACCTATCCAGGTCCTCCTCTTGAACCCCATTTCCCCAGCCTTGACTTGGGCGCTTATCAGCCCTTGCCTGGGATTCTTGGACTCACTCCTCATAGGTCTTCCTGCTTCAAATCCCTCTGCCTCCCCCACCCCCACTTCCCCTGCAGCTGCCGAAAGATTTTCTAAAACACATTTGATGGAGTTACTTCCCTGCTTTACCATCCTTAGTGGCTTGCCACTGCCTTCAGGGCAAAAGGCAAAGTTCTGAGCTGAGAGGGCGGCTCCTGGGCCCCCTGTCCTGCCCTCTTCCCAAGCCTCTCTGGAATGAGCCAGGACTAGTGTGGGGAGTGAGGCATTCAACTCTGGTGCAGAACTCAAGGGGATGCCCAAAAACTCAATAATCAAGATAAATCAAGTTTTAATGTGGTCTTTTGTGGAATCAAAATAATCAAAATTTTTAAGGAAAGCATGGACTCACAGGGCCAGGATTAAAGTCAGGGGAAGTAAGGTGAGTCGTGCGGGTGCACGGCCAGATCCTGTCTTTATTGAGGCCTCACCTGCCGGCCCGCGTCTGGACACGCCCACCTCACTCTCCACGGCCCCCTTCTGGCCCACTGGACAGAAGCCCCCAGGCACCCCAGCCTTTGTGGTGCTGTCCCCTCTGCCTGGAATTCTCTCCCATCTCCCTCCTCTGTTCATCTAACCTTTAAAATTCTTCTAAAACTCCGCCCCAGGACAGGTTAGGAGCCCTTCTTTGTCCCCCAGCGTTCCCGCCTCCACCTCCCCAAGTCACGCAAGCCTCTGCTCTTTTACGGCAGATCGTCGACTCTCTTCGTCTCTGCATCCTGGAAGCCCGTCACGGGACTGGACTCCGGCTGGGCTTTGATCACCTCTGGCTGATTGCTGACTGAATGGATGGACAAGGAAAGAACAGCAGGGCTTTGGGTCACATCCCATTCAACTAAAACTTTAATGACCCAAACCAAACAACGCCCCTGAGGCTCCTCAGACCCAGAGAGTCCACGGGCTGCCAGCACCACAGAACAAATGCCGCAACGTTTCGGTCCAGCAGGGATGCTAGCAGTCTCTGAAACCCTTGGCGAAGGAATTTGATCTACACTTTTTAAAATACTCTTTTTCCTCATGAACAAAATTCTTCAGCATTCTCTAAAAGATAGCTTAGGAAGAGAGAGACAATGCAAGCCCATCCTCTCAAAACAGGGCAAAACCAAACTTTCCTTTATTTTTTAGCAATGATTTCCCTGATTTGAGAAGGCGCAATTCCATGAACCCCACCAACTTCCAGAAAAGTTTCAACAACTCATAAAGATCCGCATGTGCACGAAGACCCTATGACCCCTTTTAGGAAAGGAGCCCCCAGAGAGACTGAAACCTGAGTTGGGGCCCAGTTGTCCCGTCCCCAGGTCATCTCCCCAGTCAGGCTGGACAGCGAGGCCCCCGAGCAAGCCCGGCTCTGCTGTGCTGAGGCAGCCCACTTCCCCTCAGCATGCTGGCAAAAGTCAGTTTAGGTGGACCTGCCATGAGAGCATCCTGGAAAAGTCACATTCCCTGGAAAATCTGACCAAACACCAAGAAGACTGTCAGCTAACTTTGTGGAGAGCCACGGAGAGCCAGGCTCCAAGCAAAGGAGCTGGAGGCAGAGTATTGAAAGTAGCTCAGCGCGATTGCCCTCACCATCACTGTCTTCAATTGACAGACTGGCCAGATTCCCGTTAACCTGAGCAAGGGCCACCTACAGACAAAGCGGCTGGAGGCAGACGCCTGCGCTCTCCTCCGCTCGAGCCAGGAGCTCTCAGTGCCTGTGGACCCATCTGGAAAATGGGGATAACGTCAGGATGAGCTAATCCGTGCAAAAGCCAGAAAGCCTGCTGCCTTGCTATCTCTGTTTCCAATATGATTTTTATGGCCTCCAAGATGGTGTCTCCTCGTAATCTCCCTCTGCAACAGGGTCATTTTTCTCCTCAAATTCCTCCGTGCTTGGCTAAGAACAATCTGTTTTCCCTGCATTGGTCAAGTTGCTCGAAATTCCTAATGCTCATTCATGTTCTTTCCAAGGATTAGCAGAACACCCCTTGCTTGTCTTTCATCACACACCCTCCGCACGCGGGGTAGAAACTGTACTTGAGCAGAACCCTGGCTGTTGATGCCTATAAAATGGAGACTTTGGCGAGACTCACTTGCATGGGCCAGAGTGGGAAGGAGGCCGAAATGCGGGCCTGAGCATCTTTAATGATGTGCAGAAAGCGAGGGGCCTCTGCCCGCACAGGCAGATGTGCACAGCTGTTAATGGAGCAGCCCCTAAGACTGCGACCAGCGCGGAGTAACGGATACCCTCAAATGCTTCCTAGTGGAGTTAAGAATTTTTTGTTGATCGTGCCTTTGAACTAAGGTCATTTAAGTATACAACAGATGTTCCTCTGAGGGAAACAGACTTATAAAGTCAGGAACATAGAAGGGACCTAATGGTTTACTGGGGGTGGCGCATTAAGTTCATAGCAGTTTAACTCCTTTCAATGTTAAACAAAACAATGACGCAATTTTATGCACAATAAAAACCTGTCAAAACAATCATCCTGGGCAGTGGAGGTCCTTTCAGTCATTCTTGTAAAGATAAACCGAGGGCACAAGTGACGGACATTTCTGGCTCCCCCTGTGGTTAAAGCAGTCGGTGTGGCAGCCTCAGCAATTCAAGGCTGCATCATCCAGGCTGGTCAAAAACTGAAGCTCGGGGTGGAGGGAAGGGGTGGATATAAAAAAAAGGCAGAAAATTCACGATCTGTGTGGCTCACTGCCCTGCTAGCCTTCCACAGGTAGAAGCAGGAGTCCCCTGGGAGGGCAGGCACTGGGCAGAAATGAACCCCTCCACCCTCTGCCTGCACCGGTCCTCCCGCACCCAGTTCTGAGTGTCCGCCAAGCAGCAGGCACGTCCACTCGGGTCGAGCATTATCCTCTTCAGGGTCTTCCATGGAAATGTGATTCTCCCTGAGATGACTGGATTTGAATTCAGATCAGAGTCTGAAGTCCGGCCTGCACTTGTTAGTTGTGTGCCCTTGGACAAGTCACTGAACCTCTCTGAGCCTTTACTTCCCCATTTATAAAATGGAGGTGGCCATGCTCACGCTGCGGGATTAGAAATGTTGGGTGGAAGAATGGCTGAAAATTCCCAGCACAGCTCCTGGAAGAGGCATTTCACTTCCCTTCTTGGAGAAGAACAAGGCAGCATCCCTGTCTTGAGGGAACTTACAGTCTAGATGTGGAAGCAAACTCCATGTACAGAAAAAAAGTGATGCTTCTGGGCCTTAATAAGACAGTGGCCAGCAGAAGCCACAGACACTTAGATGCTTTAGTGGCTGAGCAGAGGGCAGGCCACTTGGGCTGAGTCGTCCTGGCTCCGTTGGCCTTGCTTTGGGGCTAGGAGACTGCAAAGGGGAAGCAGCGCATCCCAGTCGGGCAGAGCCCAGTGAGCAAAGGTCCGCTGGGACTTTGAAGGCATGTCTGAGGCCCACAGTGAGGCGGCCAGTCTGGCTGAAGCACAGCATTCAGTGGGTTACTGGTGGGAATTAAGGTTGCCAGGGAGGGGTACACATTGTGAGGGCCTTGAATACTGGACTCAGCTTTCTCTGGAGTTGGTAGGGATCACGGTTGCTCTTTGAGCTAACAAACATTAGTAACATTTGTACTCCAAGAAGATTTGTCCAAGCCATGCATGGAAAAATTCTGGCACATCCCCTCACCCCCCACATCCTGTGCCCACAGCAGACATTGTTAATCAATCTCAGCTTGGAGGCCAGGAGACAATTCAGAAGCTGTTACAATCTGCTCCGCGTGTGGGGATGAAGATGCAGCCTGTGTGTGTGCTCACCACAGCTATTTGAGAGCATGTGTCTCTCTACCTTTTATTTTAAGGCAGGCGGGGAGAAGGGGCTTATTGCGAATGTACAGTGATTTTCATCTTTGCTGCTCCTCAGACCAGCTTCTGGGTCTCGAGCCTTCCCTCTAGCTTCTTGGCCAAGCTGTGTTCACTGTCCCAAGCAGTCTCTGGTGCCCCCTGTTGGTTTCCGGATCAGAGCCCGACAGCTGCAGCTGCAGCTGGAGTCCAGCCTCCAGCCCTGGCCCGCAGGGAGTGGGGCTGAGGCGGGCAGGCAGGCCTGAGGCACGGACCCTGGGTCCGGGTCCGGCAGTGAGCGGTGACTTGGGGCTTCGCATCTGCACCCTCTTTGGCAGCAGTGCACATCTGAAATATCTGTTTGGGCAGGAGCTTGGCAGGCTTGGCCTCACTTTGGAAGGGGTCGGGGAGGCAGTTTGGAATTTTCCCGAAATGACAAACCACTTAAATCTTTCAGGACTTTCTAAAGTTACCAAGGTGCCAGAAATAGAAGGCAAGTCCGCTTCACATTGTTGTAATTTCCTTCTTGATTTGCATTCAGAGCCAATTTTGACCCACGGAGATGGCAGCTCCCAGAGCCCAGTCCTGCCTCTGCAGGAAAGGGAGAAGTTTGGAGGCCTCCAGGGAGCGGAGGTCCCTCTTCAGCAGGCCACAGCCCCATTCTCTGTGCGAGTCCACCTCCATCCCACCAGGCCCCCAGCCCTTTCCCTGCTTCTGAAGGACAGGGCAGCTCCATTCCGTCCTGGAGAAGACACTGGAAGTCTGGGCAGTGTGAATGCCTGGTTTCACTCCTCCCTAATAAGCACCTCCGACCACGCTTTAGTCACTCCCTCTACCTCTGGTCACTGTCTTCTCTCCTGGAGGACTGAACAGCCTGCTGAGTGGTCTCCCTGACTCCTCCATTCCCTCCCCCTCCCCTGCACCAGTCCATGCAGCAGCCAGAGTGATCTACTTAAAGAGCCAAACGAGTAACAGCAGAGACTGATTCAGGTGCTCTTCTAGGTGCTCTGCACACAACAACCGGTGGGGGTGGCATTGTCACTTTCATCATGCCCGTTTTATAAGTAAGGAAACCGGGACACAGAAGGATTCATAGCTCACTTGAGACTACATAACTACCAATGGCAGAGCCAGGACCAGAACCCCCTTCCCCTGGTCCACAGTCCATGCGCTTAGCCACCATGCCATATGGGCTCTCTCGATGCCACAACTCTGCTTAAAGCCAGTCTCTGGCTTTCCATTGTGTTTGGAATGACACCCAGGCCCTGCGGCATCAGCCCAGGGTCCCGCCTCTGATCTCTGTCAGGCCATGTCCCTCTTGCTCTGCTCTGGTCAGCCTGGACTAGGGTTGCTGGATGCGCAGTTAAATTTGAACTTCTGATAAACCTTAAATACTTGGGGGTGTAAGTTTATCCCATGCGATGTTTAGGACATATTTATACTACAGAAGTATTTGTTGTTTATCTGAAATTCAAATTTAATTTGTGTGTGTGCATGCACGCACCCTCTGCTACTAAATCTGTCAGCTCTAGCTTGCCCTCTCTCTTCCTCTGACTGCTGAATGTACCCACCTCAGGCCCCTCGCTGCTCCCATGCTCCGGGCGGTTCCCTGACGGCACAAGGTTGTTACCGGGCACTTGGGTCTGTGTGCCACTCTGTCCTTGCTGTGGGAGAGCATAGAATCAGCTCCCAGTCATGGCCCACGTGTCCTTATCCTCAGTCTGACAGGGACAGCGGCCCACTCTGGACCATAGACAGGCATCCGGAAAATGCCTTGCTCTATTAGCTGAGGGCAGAGGTTTGTAATTTTCTGTTCTAACACCCTTAGTGCCTCAGTACCTTTTCATGGCATTCTAGACCAAAATATTTAACAGTTCTCCTTATTAATCAGTTAGGTACAAGCAATTTAATAAGTATCTATATCCTAACAATTTAGTAGCCATTTGGGAAAAAGCCTCATAAATCGAAAAAAAATGTCTTTACTATCACTCCCGGTCAACCACAGTTAGCGGCATGTGTGTGCCTGTTGGGCTCTGCACAGCTTCTCAAGTCTGAGCTTTAGGCTGACGCTGCCATTCCTTCTTCCTAATTATGTTGATTTCATGCAGCACGTTCAAGGCCAGCAGCCGCTGCAAACCTGGCTGTACACAGATACGCCGTCGTAGCTGGGTAAATACCTTTACTGTATTCTTCGATTTCTTTACACAGGTACTGAATTCACTGCAATACGTTGGGGTGCCTTGGTGCGTGGTTCGGGAACTCTGGGCTTAGGGTAGTGATTGTGCCCCATGGAGCCCGGCGTGAGGCAGATGAAGACCCAAGGCAAGTCAGGACTCTGTTTGGAAGGAGAGTGGGAGTGAGTGCCGGAATGCAACGGGGTCCATTGAAGTGGACATGACTGACTTGCCTGAATGTTGCATTTCAAGGCCATTAAGAAAGAAATACCTTCCTGCAGCTCCTCGCTGATGCCCGCCACCGAGAAACAGTCTGGGGCCCGCAGAAATGTAATTCCTGTTACATGGGATCCTCTCACTTGGTTTCTGTAGGAGACTTTGTTCAAAACACCAGTAACCAGTTCAGGGGTTCTTAGACTCTTCTCGGCAGGCTGGTGAGGCCTCGAGCCCTTCACAGACGGACGTTCGGTGCTGCTCTGCCCCTGATGCGCTGTCATTTTAGGCATGTTTTCTGACGGCTCCCAAGCTCGGCTTGTGGTGGAGACCTGTAAACTGCGGATCGTCACTTCCATCCAGTCTCCCCTCTGAGGACGTCCTGTCCTGGAATGAGGGTTTCCTATTGCTGCTGAGAAAACCGACTGAGGTGCTAAGGACGCCCATTGACTAGAGCCATGACCCCTTCCTTGGGAGAGCTTGGACGGCCCCTGAGCCAACCACCCACTTCCCCAGGAGGGCCCGGCCCAGCGGCTGGAGGCCAGACTTGGGGATGGCCCCTGACAACAGGGTGTGTTTCTGGTCAGGCTCTCCACCCTCAGCCGGAGAGAGGGTTCTATCCTGATCCGATCTCTCCCCACCCTCCACCACCTAGAGCTGTGGATCTGGCTGGCGTCTCTCCAGAGCCCCAAGGAAATGCCTGCAGGCTGTCAGCCAGGCCCTCCGTCAGCCCCAGGTACAATCCCTCTTGGCTACTGCACAGGCTTATCAGAGGCCGGTGTCCTTGTCCCCCAGAGAGCTCAGACAATCTCTTTCCGGAGATTCTGTTCTCAAGCCTTCGAGGCGGCTGGGGCTTTGATAACCACCTGGCGTAGTGGCCTTCAACTCCCCTCCCGAGGAAGCGTCCTGTTTCAGACTGGCCTGCCCCGGGGAGACGGGGAAGGCGACTCCAGATGACGTGCACCGGCACAGGCTGGGAGCATTCTCTCCACCTCAGGGGACCCCTTTCGGTTGGGCTGATGTTTTCAGTCCACAGCGAGCAAATTCGATAGCATCCAATCTTTTATGTATTTACTTTGTGCCAGTCACTAGTTTTTTTTAGTACATATTTGTTTAATATATAATTACATTCAATTCTCATGATAACTTGAGAGGTAATTTAATTTCCTTCTCTCCCCCATTGTACAGATGATAGGATTAAGGCTTAGTCCAGTGAAATAGCTTGCCCTAGGTAGTACTGCCGGCAAGTGGCAAAGCTGGGATACGAGCCAGGGCAACTTGACACCCCAGTCTGGACCGCTGACTCCTGCACTGCCAGCCTGTGCCACAGGCCGGGGTCCACGGGGACCATTCCATTCAAGCAATGAAGACCCTGAGGCCTGAGGTCATCCGGCTTACCAGTGACCGAGAGGCTCTGAACCCTGCTCTTCTTATCCTGGGCACAGTGCTCTTTCCAGAGATGTTTAACATTGCTTTACTTTGCGGGGAAGGTGGCCTTTGAGGGTAGGGAAGCAGGGAGACTGTTTTCGTACTTGGAAATCCCAGAACTGATAGTGGTGTCAAGATAACTGAATTCTAAGCAGCAAGGTCTGTGGTTGCGGGGACCCCTGGCACTGGCACTGAGCACAGTGTGCCGAATTCTCTGTTTACCCCAGGGGCGACCGATTGGGCAACAGAGACTGGGAACCCTACCACCGTTCCTGCGCTTTGCCCATCAGTGCCACTTCTAGAAGTCCCAAGGGAATTTTTTGGAATGCAGGCAAAGCTTCTCATGTCTGGACTTTTGCAGCACAGCACGAGTAAACGAAGCTATTGGCTGGGGAATGCGCACAGAAACCTTGGCTCAGGCCACTGAGGAAGACTACGCAGCCTCTAAAAATGCTGTTTGCAACGGGAGTTTGGCTAAATAAGAAAAATCTTGCTGGCATAAGGTTAAGCCAAAGGGTGCGGTGGGGTGGAGAGGAACTGGGCATGGAATGGAGAATGATACATACTTTAGGATCTTAATTATGTGAAATAACAATTAGTGGCAGTACAAGTGGGAGGGGGCGGGTGGAGACTAGAAGGAAAATCCCATACATTTGATTGTCTCTCTATGCAATTTTCTATTTGCACAATTTTCTACAGATTTAGCTCTCCTTGTATAGCTGGAAAACACAACCAACCAGCCAGCCACAACAATATTAAGTAGAGGTGAACATTCCTGGGGTGATGCCTCCCCAGACTGGGTGGACAGGGACAGCCCCCACCTTCCCTGCTCCCAGGGCCCAGGACAGGGGAGGGCTCAGGGACTGGAGGGACTGGCAGGGGCGCCGGTGCGCTGAACCAGCCTGGAAACCTGGCTGCTCTGCTGTGTGGGCCGCACTCCAGCTCACCCGACATGGGGTGGAGAGTGGGGGTGGGCTGGGATGATCCGTTTTTTGTCAGGCACTTCTCCACACAGCCAGCTGAGCCGACTTTGCCTGTTGCTCAGGGAGGGAGGGCCCACCCCCTCCAAGACTCATAGTTGACCCCTGGAGGAAGGAGCAGGCTCACAGAGAGGGTGACTCAGCTGGCCGAGAGTTAGTACTGCCCTTCATCCCCTTTGCCAAGCCCAACCTACCCCAGGCAGGCCACTGGCTCAAGCGAGTGGAGCAAGCCTGCACACAGGGAACTGTGGCCCCAGCCAAGTGGGCTCCGCAGACGCGGGGCTGCACGAGCAGTGATGGTAACTGCCACGGGCTGAGTGCTTGTCTTGCCGAGAACTACTCAGCTGTCCACTCAGTTGTCAGCAGGATGAGCAGCTGGAGCAGCCTGGCACCCGACCCCAACCTCAGCCTGCCACCTGGGGGCACTGACCATGAACAGTGGGCCAGTGTGGGGAGGAGGACTTGGCCCCCAGGAGAGCCACGAGGTGCTGAGGAAGACTCCAGGGAGCCAGCAGAGTGACACCTCCGTGTGGCAAGGTTGACAGTGAGGCTCCCGCAGGTGGAAACTGGAGCTCTCCAAGGCCCTCCTCTGTTCCCGGGGTTCCTGCATTCTGCTCAGTCATGCCTCCTCTCCATCCACTGCAGACTCATGGGCCCAGGCGTCTCCGGCCCAGAGCTGCAGACGCGCACTCGGGCCTCACACTGGCCCCTGCTCGCCCTGGGTGCCTTGGTCTCGGTGCTGGGTCTGGCTCACAGCCCTGGAACGGTCTGGGGTTTTCTCGGCGGGTCTCCAGGACACCTCTCTCTCTGCAGTGGCCGCGCTGGCCTCCTAAGCCACGCTCGGCATGTGTGTGGTCACAAGGACAGTTACAAAGTACTTGATTCTGGTTTTGCTTTTGAGTTTTGTTTGTTACTGTTTCTTAATAACGCTTAGATCGGAAAGAGATATGGTTATGCAAAAAAAGGTAGGAAATCTTGGCTGTGAATGGCAAGAAAATCCAGTGCAATGTTTCAGAACTCCCACCTGTTTTATAACAGGAGCTAGTATTTACTGAGTGCTCGCCGAGTTCTCTGCCCCTCCTTGTCACATTTTCACGAACCCGTAAAGCAACCCTATGAAGTAGGTATCTTTGGGTCATTCGTTTATTCCGCAAATCTTGAACAGGCTGTTACTACACCTCACATCTCGTCACCCCTGTTCTAGGTTGCATGACAGGTTCAAAGGGGTTCAGTAACTTGCCTCAGCACTCGAGGCAGAGTAAAGACAGGTGAGGGAGTACAGATTGGTGGAAGCAGGTTCAGACCTGGGGCGCACAGCACTTGTGCTGGGCAGAAGGCACAACGTGACAAGTGGAGGGGACAGTGATGAGCACGACAGTTACAGGCCAGGGCCTGGCTCGAAGGCAGTGGAGGCGGGTGGGTGTTTTCCCCTCCCCCTGTTTTACTGAGATAAAACTGTAACACAGCAGTGTAGAGGTTTAGGTGTGCAGCATAATGACTTGGCTCACCTATACTGTGAAGTGATTACCGCAGTAAGTTTAGTTCCTGTCCATCATCTCACAGACACAAAAAGAAAAAGGAAAAAAACGTTATTTCCCCTGAGATAAGAACTCTTAAGATTTACTCTCTTAACAACTTCCAAAGACACCACAAGCAGCATTAACCAGCCATCCTGTTGTACGCTGCATCCCTAGTGCTTAGTTACCTGACAGCTGGAAGTTTGGACCTTTTGACCATTTTCATTCAATTTCCCCTCCCCCACCCCCTTTTCTCTGGGAACCGCAAATCTGATCTCTTTTTCTACGAGTGTGCTTTTTCCTCTTTTAAAAAAGATTCTACATATAAGTGAGATCATATAATATTTGCTTTTCTCTGTCTGACTTATTTCACTCAGCCTTGAGGGCATTTCACAACACCCTCAGGGCCCTTCCATATTGTCACAAGTAGTAGGGTTTCCTTCTTTTTTTTGTAGCTGAATGATATTCCTGTGTGTGCGTACATCTTTATCCGTTCGCCGCTCGGTGGACACTGAGGTGGTTTGCACATCTTGGCTACTGTAAATAGTGCAGCTACGAACGTGGGGTGCAGACAGCTCTCTGATGTGGTGCTTTCATTCCTTCAGACCATTCCCAGAGGAGAAATGCTGGATCATAGTGTAGCCCTATTTTTACTTTTTGGAGCACCCGCCATGCCGTTTTCCACAGCGGCCACACCAGTTTACATTCCCACCGGCAGTGCACAGGGCTCCCTTTTCTCCACGTCCTCGCCAGCAGTTCTGAGCTCTTGTCTGTTTGATGCTGGCCGCTCTGACAGATGTGAGGTGGTATCTCATTGCGGTTTTGATGTTCATTTCCTGACGATTGATGATGTTGGGAACATTTTCATGGACCAATTGGCCATTTGTGAATCTTCTTCAGAAAAAATGTCTATTCAGCTCCTTTACCCATTTTAAAAGTGGATTATTTAGGGCCTGTATTCTTTGAAAGGTTTAGCTAATGTACGATGTTCTTACTCAGAAGGAAGAACAGGCAGAACATCTGGCCCTGTGTAGAGAATGGAAACTACCTGTCTTGGATTTTTTGCCCACCCGCTCATACCTGGGAAATGATAAAAATCGCACTGGCATCCATGAGTCTGGGCGGAGGCTGCTTGGCTGGGGCAGTGAGACCAGGCTCTGCCTCCCTTCAGATGCCCTCCTTTGATCTGGCCACACCGAGTGAACTTCCCTTCTCTGTAATTCCTTTCTGCTGAAATGCCTGTGCTCTCCCAATTGTCTGCAAAGATTAAGAGATAGTAATATGGCAGAGTGGCTCAGAGGTCAGCCTCCAGGTCAGAGAGACCTGGGTCCTGGTCCCAGCTTTGCCACTTCTCAGGTCTGTGGCTCAGTTCTGTGACCTTAGACATAGTTCAGACCCTCCTCTGCATCTTATTTCTCTCAGCTGTTCAAAGGAGATGACGGTGGGAATTTGTGTTTTGTGCGGTTGTTGTGAGGGTCGAGTGAGATGCAATCCTTGTAAGTTCCGACGTCCCTGTGGGTCACACGCAGTGCAGAGCCGCAGTCAGAGAGGCTCAGGGCAAGAGCCAAAAGCAACTGACGCGTTTCGCCTCTCGAAGGGCGTCGCAGTAGATGCAGTCCGTGACTCACAGAATGACTCTCAGAGTCGCGCTCGATTCTTGTGTGTATCTGCTCCAAATTCCTCACTCACCGAGGACTTTCTGCTCTCCCCACACTGATTAGCTGCGTGCTGTCTCTACATGGTGAGTGGAGGGAGCTTCTGCATGCTCCTTCCTTCACCATTTTGTCCTGTCGCAGACACAGTGCTTACAAAGCACTCAGCACAGAGCCTCGTCCTGCGTCAGGTCCCAATGCTTTCTGTCATTAATAAGGAGCCTTATTAGTGACTATATGAGAGCATGTAGTCATTGTTCAAAAGTCAGAGTTCTTTGGGACTCTCTGAGCATCCTGGACTTCCTGAAAGTCTATTTCCTTCACCAGCTTCGGGAAATTCTCCATCATTATGTGTTCAAATAAGTTTTCAATCCCTTGGAAGTTGGACCCAAAGAGGAACACACCAAGACACATCATAATTACATTACCCAAGATTAAAAATAAGGAGAGAATCTTAGAAGCAGCAAGAGAAAAGGGGACAGTTACCTACAAAGGAATTCCCATAAGACTGTCAGCTGATTTCTCAAAAGAGACCTTGCAGGCAAGAAGGGGCTAGAGAGAAGTATTCCAAGTCATGAAAGGCAAGGACCTACATCCAAGAATACTCTATCCAGCAAAGTTTTCATTTAGAATGGAAGGGCAGATACAGTGCTTCTCAGATAAGGTCAAGTTCAAGAAGTTCATCACCACCCAGCCTTTATTGTATGAAATGTTAAAGGGAGTTATATAAGGTATGG